>JBBPBX010034594.1:0-32535 GCA_038048925.1 Garcialebias charrua
ATTCATTCTCTCACCCACACCTAGGGACAATTTAGAGTTACCAATCAGCCTAACATGCATGCTTTTGGTCTGTAGGAGGAAACCGGAGTACATGTAGCTGGGAAAGCCCCATGTATGCACGAAGAGAACATGCAAACTCTACCCAGAAGGGCCCCCGGACCATGATTTGAACTGGGGCAACCTTCTCTCTTAGAGGCAATCATAGCTCTAACTGAGCCAACATGCTGCCCTACACATTTTTCCACTTTTGTAAATTTTATTGGATCTGTAATGTATATGTTAGTAATTAAGGGTGTCCTTTTGTTTTGGTGCAGATGTCTCCTGCACACTAAGGGTCTTTATTACTCAAAAGACAAAACACAAACAAAAACAAAAAACAGTAATACAGTAAACCTGAGTTTGTCCAGTTAATCTGTTTGCAACAGGCACAAGAAGCTTTCCACCCAATGGCCATCTGTTAGCATCACATGGAGGAGACCTGTCTGCCTAGCCAATGTTTGCAAGCCTTTCAAGTTACATAATCCAATTCAATTCAATTTATTTATATAGAGCCAAGTCACAACAGAAGTCATCTCAGGGCACTGAACAGAAACAATTCCTTCAAAAGTTTCTGAATTTAATGAAAGTATGTTTTAAAGAATAGCTTTGAACACAAAAACATGTATAATGTTGTCCTCTTAAGCATTTATTAAAAGAAAAAAGCTGTCACAGATTTGTGATTTATTAGTTCAAACATTAACGCTATTAGTGTAACTAGACATAATTTAACAGTACACATACATTTTGTTACAATTTGATACAACAAAACAAATGCCAAAAGCTAGGGTTTATTTTAATTTTTCAAATTTATTTCATTTAGACAATTACCCTCCCAGAAGCAGAGGAAAAAAAATACAACCTGTAATAGTGCAAGTATAATAGGAAATTTTGAAAACAGTAAGGATTGTCAACAGGTAACATCTAACAACAAACAAACAAACACACAAAAAACATAATGAGTTCTTTCAGATTGAATTGCAAACAATATCCTGCAGTCCATGTGTCAAACAAAAAGCCTGATAAACTCCTAAACTAAAAGTCATCTGTCTTAGGCTACTGCAGGCAAATGTGGCACAAATTATTATTTATTTATTTATTTATTTATTTATTTATTTATTTATTCATGCCCATATGCAACTCATTTTGAATGTTTTTTTACGACAGCCTGAATAACGAATCCAAGTTTTTCTAATCTGACAAGTCTTTTTCATATGTGGTACTAAATCAGATAAATATCCAATATTTTTTGAAACAACCACAGTCTGAGCGGTCATGTCACAGTTCACCTGGTGTCAGTGGGATATGTGTATATATTGGGCGGCCGTGGTGTAGTGGTAATGGCAGTCGTCCCCCGATCGGAAGGTTGGCGGTTCGAATCCCGGTTCCCCACACCATGTGTCGTTGTGTCCTTGGGCAAGACACTTAACCCCGAGTTGCTCCCGGTAGGACTGGAAAGCACCTTGCATGGTAGTCTGCCGCTACCGGTGTATGAATGTGTGTAGCATTCAATGTGTGTAGCGCTTTGAGATTTTCACTAATGAAAAGCGCGTTATAAATTGAATTCATTATTATTATTATAGACCAGTCTGAGTATCGATACCATAATAATAATGTGTTATGTATTGTTATCATTGTATTTTCCTATACAATGGTGAAATTGGCTCTCTGCATTTAACCTATCCACAACCATGTAGTGCAGTGGGCAGCTATTGAATGTGCCCGGGGAGCATTTGGGGATAGGGTGTGCTGCTCAGAGACACCACAAGATGTACAATGACTGGGGATTGAATCTGCAGACTTCCAGGTCCCGAGTTGGCTGACCTGCCTCCATCCCATCGTGGCCCCAAATGTGTAGTTTAAATCATGGAATTTCAAATGTCTTCAGCTACAGAAGAGAAGTCCAGTTACTTTGTTTTTATGCTATTAATATGTCTTGTCTCTTGATAACAGAGAATCGCAGCAATATGTGATACCAATGTCAGACCATTTCTATAATAACTTGATGGGATCAATACTTGAGTTTGTTCCTACCTTCAGTGCATCACTCCCATTCCAAAAATAGAAATTTTGCACCAGAGTAGCTGGGAAGGTGCAACATCAGATGCAAACACTGGATGAAACAATCATGTCAGACAATATTTTAATTAGTTCTGATTGCACAACAACTTTAGAATTGATACATGCTAACATGCGTACCATTCATATTATTTTTCTGTAAATAAACTCAGTATGCTGAGTGTGATGTCACATCTTCTGCACATGTGGGTCGTATTAAGGCCATAGATAGTTCTCACTTGAGTCTGAAGATTTACAAAGTAAAATATGTAAACAACTATGCAAAATAAACAAATAAACAAATCATATCTAAGCAAAAAATTGGAATTGAGCATTAAGACCTGCAGTGTAAGCGTCTTAGTTTATGAAAATGCTGCAAAATAAAGTGTTTTTAAATGTTTAAACTATTTTTTTAATTTAATTTGGTCTAAAGATGCAAAATGACAAGTCATGGGGAGTTATATAATGTCTACTAATGTGAACAAACAAGAAAAAAAATCACACTTAAATTCTCATAACACTGCAGGTTCAAACACCAGAGGGTTTAAGAACCGTTTGAATATCCATATTCCACTTCTTGCTTTCCACTGCTGTGAGGAACTTGGAACTTTTTCAAATTAGAGATTCAAATTAGTGAGTAGCATCAAAATGATACTTTTCCTCTGGGCAGGCTGTTACCTTGTGACAGATGTGATAGTTCATGAAAATTACTAACATTTATGCTTCTTATTGTACAAACACATTATAAACCAGTGGTTCCCAACCCTGGTCCTTGAGGAACACCATCCTGGAAGTTTTATTTGTTTCCCTGCTCCAACAAACCTGATTCAGTGATTGCATTACTTCACCAGGGTTTGCAGAAGCCTGTTAATCACCCATTCATTCAAACCGGGGGTGTCAAAGCAGGTAAACTACTAAAACACACAGGATGGTGTTCCTCATCAAGGGTCAGGGTTGGGAACCACTGTTATAAACAATCAAACTGAGATAAAATGCATCCATTTTTGAATGTCAATCTAAACTAAATGAGCATAAGAAATGTCCACAGATGATTTTTTTAGAAGATTTGAAGTTCACAGCATCATTCAGAGGTTATCACCGCAGCAGGTGTTTTTATGAACTGCTCAAAAATTAACAAGAGTTTAGATGAGGCTTCTAACCTAAATTAAACCATGACATCATATAACAAACAAAGTACTCTTATGGACTACTTTTATTCTGTTATTTGTCAAAAAGGCAAACTGAAGAAAACAGAGCTACTTTATCAGATGACAGTTTGCCATGGGGCCTGCTGTGATAGAGGCAGTTATTCTTTATTTGTTGGAAAATACTTTAAGTAAGAGGAGGTGAAAAGATAAAAAATGCAAGTCTTTGTACACATTTTTCTGTGTAAACAGCAAAGTGAAGACATAGTTTTATCTGTACTGTATTTGGCCAGGGCCCCAGTGCATGGATGTTTTCTCTTGGTATGGCATTTCGTGCCAAATCTACATGCACACACAGATGTGCACTCACAGTCAGCAGCAGCTGTAACAACAGCAAAGCACTGACAGCAGGCTGGAGGCAGCTATTTCTTCCTGCATGTTGCATGTTGGACTGCCCCTTGTTGTTGTAAGACAGTTGGCCAGATTGGAAGCACGTAAATCATGGATTTTGTTTATCACAAGTCTAAATTAATATATTAAAATTGGCTGTCAATCAAAACAAAGGATTATAGTTTTATTCCACTGTCATAGAAGACAGTGCTGTAAAGGATCCAGGAGAAATGTTCAGTTGGTGCTTTTATGCTCCTCTAAGGACATGACAAGTGAAACACTTCTGAATGCACAGTCAGTAAGACAAAACATGAAAGACATTTTAATACTTTAGAGCACATATGTCAAAGTCAAGGCCCACGGGCCAGATCCGGCCCGCAAATTAATTATCTATGCCCCCCTGGATGATATTTAATTACTATTAGAACTGGCCCGCAGGCCACAGCCGCCCGCTGGTGTTTTGCATGCACCAACACTACATTCCCCACAATGCAACGGTAGTAGGGATGGGGCCATCCGATCGGGAGTCGTGTCTCAGGAACCCAGAGTAATAAGACCCGTCTCACATTCAGGAAATCCATTTCATAGTTTGCAGCCAGCTACAACGTGCGGACTGTGAGTAGCACTTTAGCTAACAGCTAGCCAACTTTTCATCGTAACATGTCCGCTGTGTGGAAGTATTTTACACTAAACACCACAAGACAGCAACGTGCAATGTCTGCAGAGCCATAGCGCCACATTAAACCACGGTCAAGTTAGTTTTACGTTGGACATTCGAGCTCTGGGGCTTCAGCGGGACGCCACTCTCGCTGAACCGAAACAGGGAGACCGACCGCGGCCAGCTGCGTCCAGTCCGACCCGCTGTCTGACCGTCTCGTAGGAGGGACAGGCTGAGAGCGGCTGACCGAAATCAGAGCGCCCGCCCCGGATTGAACAAGAAAAACACACCGCTGAAGCCACGGAGCTCAAATGTTCACCGAGAAGTTGCTAAACTTCATCATAATTAATGACCAACAGCTATCAGCTGTAGAAAATGAAGGATTTCACAGCTTGATACTTGCAGCCAACAGTAAACAATCATAAAAAATCACATTAATTAAAAATCAAAAGAAAACTGTATATAAAAAAAACGAAACATAAACAGCTACCGGTACATTATAAAACAATGTAAAATACTAAAAACAGGAACATGTCTTTGTTAGTTTATGCCAAGAACTTAGCAGATGTAAAGCTATTTAATATTTTAGTTATTGCATTTATTCATTCATATAAAGCTAGGGTCTGCGATATTTGAACACTCTTGAACACTCTGGGACTTAGAAATATTTTCAGCGCAGAAAAGCATTCTGCTCCCTCCCCTCAGAGCCATATATGGCACAGTCCGAGCTCTGCTGAACTTGGGATCTGCTCCGCCCCCTGCTTCTGTCTGCTCAGAGCCGCTGCGATATTCTGTGTTTATGGTAATAAAACCTTCTAATAAAATAAAATAAAACCATGGAGCGCTAGTCCTACAACACAAAATCCAGCAGAAATCATCAGAGGTTCACGAAGCAACGTTTGGACATGATTTAATTCGCTCGTGACTTCCTCATGTCTCAGCGCTGGTCTGGAATGTGTGGAATGCTCCACCTCCTCCTGTCTCTGCGCTCCGAAGTTCTGTGTTTATATGATAATATAACTGTTTAAAAAATTTAATAAAACCATGAATCACTCATCTAACAACACAAAATCCAGCAGAAATCATCAGAGGTTCACGAAGCAACGTTTGGACATGATTTAATTCGCTCGTGACTTCCTCATGTCTCAGCGCTGGTCTGGAATGTGTGGAATGCTCCACCTCCTCCTGTCTCTGCGCTCCGAAGTTCTGTGTTTATATGATAATATAACTGTTTAAAAAATTTAATAAAACCATGAATCACTCATCTAACAACACAAAATCCAGCAGAAATCATCAGAGGTTCACGAAGCAACGTTGGACATGTTTTAATTCGCTCGTGAGTCGTGACAAATCCATTTCCTCATTCCTGTCAGTGCAGGATGAAGCGATCACTTGGCTTTTGGCAAAAAAACTAAATAAAAGTCCAGCTCTGGGATAAAGAAGGGATATTTAATACATTTTGTGTCACATAAAAAACAGTCCTGCATCGCTTTGCAATCCTTTGAATGAGAACGAGCTGCGGCTGGGACAGGTGGGGGCGTGGGTTGGGGCGTGACAAACAACTCTGTTTTTATTGGCTGTCAGTGTCCTGGTCACTCTGTGTTTTCAGTGTTTTTATAAATGCTGATAGAGAAGCAAGGGGACTATAGTTTTTTTCAGAGATTACTTTGTCTAACATCAGTTTGTCAGTAGATAGTGACTGAGTGAAGAAATATGTTAAAAATATATTGTTTGAAAAGTTACAGACTACATTACAATCTTACATACCCCAGCTTTAAAAGAGACGAAATAAAACAAATTAATCAAAAAGAAAACATTGAATGAAAAGAGTGCAGAAAGAAGAAAAAAAAATCTTATATCACCCCCTTATAATAAACATTGAAGCAGTCAGGCCCTTGGCTTGTAGCAAATTTGTTTTTTTGGCCCTCGGTGTATTTGACTTTGACACCCCTGCTTTAGAGGAATCAAGTTCAATTTTGATCAGTACAGTATTTCTAATTCTGTCACACATATGCAAACTTTAACATCTTGCTGATTCTTTATTGTCTCCCTTGACTACTTTTTCTCCCTTGGCTGACTTTGAATTTGTGGCTACCAGGCTGTTTAGTTTATTTTTATTTGTCTACAAGTGACATTAAAAATATGTTTTTTTGCAAATGGCTGGCTGTTCAACTAGCTCTCAGGAGTGACATGACTATAATATATAACGATCAAGCCGTTGCTTAAAAAATTGGAGCACAAAATGGACAACAAATCTTGAACCCAGCTGCAGCCCTCGATACAAATAGAAATACAAATATATGTGTAAAGTAATACATTTTACAGCAGGGGCTCTGCAGTAAGAAGAAACTGCAGCATTGTTTTCTTTGTGGCTTCAGCTTATTAACTTTCTCCATTCCTCTTGTTTTAGTCCCAGATTTCTATATATTTTTCTCTCTATAATCTATACAAGCCATTTGTCATCACTGATTATGCTCTGCACTGCTTAGACGGATGAACAGATGAACAGACAGATGGATTGGTCAGACATACATACGTACATACGTATGTATGTCTGTATGTTTATATGTATGCATGTATGTACAGTATACCATACCATACCCCATCCATCCATTATCTTTTACCTGCTTCTTCCATTTTGGGTCATGGGGATCGCCGGTGCCCATGTCCAGCAATCACTGTGCGAGGGGCGCGGGACACCCTGGACAGGTCTCCAGTCCATCACAGGGCCACATAGAGACAAACAAGACTAAAAACCATTCAGTCTCTCACACACTTGGGACAATTTAAGAGTTGTTTAACACACAGTCCATCATTAACAAATCCTGCTTGATTCACAACCACATCATGGACAAGAGTTTGGATTTAATGTGCTTAACTAAAACCTGGCATCAAACTGATTTTCTCTTCACCCTAAATGAGGCTTGCTCCGCTGGTTATACCTACCTCTAGCCAACTCACAGCACTGGCCATAGTGATGATCTGTCTGTCATTTATCAGAAATGTCTGGATTTATTCCCAATACATCTGACAATAATTTTCTCCTTCGAATGCTTGGCCTTTAAATACACAACTTCCATCCAAATGACATTAAAATGTACTCTAGACTTTTCTGATATATTCTCTAGATTATGCCCTGTTTCAGCATAATTATTATACGTTATATAAAATATTACCAAACTAAACTGAATCCCACAAACAGCTCACTCCCAGAGTGGAAAAAACCCCAGCTGTTTGTGGGATTCAGTTTGGTTTGGTGGGATTCCTCAGACTGAAGAAGTCCTTCGGATGAAGGATGAAACATCTCAGCAACAAAATAAACTGTCCAGATGACCTGACTGAACATTGTTGGTCATTTTTTTAAACTGTTTTTGCACCAAAATCAGATCATTATGCTCTGCACCATTGTCTGCATTTAGTTGATCTAAACTGAATGCTGAGCCACAACTCAAGATCTCTCAGCCTCTTTGCTCCTTATTTCTTGTCTCTCAGCAGCAGGAGATTTTGGACATTGTCAGGAAGATGAAAGACACTACATGTGCCTTTTACCCCTTCCCTTCCATTGTGTTTGAGACAACTATTTCTACCATTGATCCATTAATCACCACTATCATCAATATGCCTCTTCAATTTGTTCCAACACCACTGAAAACTGCCATAATCAAACCTCTCCTGAAATAAAAACACCCGTGACCCAGAAATCTGAACAAACTATAGACATATACAGTAGCTAATCTCCCATTTTTCTCAAAGGTTCTGGAGAAAGCTGTTGCAGCTAAATGACCATCTCATATCAAACCAGATGTTTGAAAAGTTTCAGTCTGCGTTCTAGGCTTCACACTCAACATAAAAAGCTATGATTCGGGTCACCAACCATCTGTTGATGGCAGCAGATGCAGGCTCACCATCTCTTCTTATCGTTCTTGACTTAGTCAAAGTCAAAGTCAAAGTCAACTTTATTGTCAGATCTGCAATATGTACAGTGCAGGACATACACAGGACCGAAATTGCGTTTCTCTCAGTCCCTCGGTGCAACAGTAAACATCTAAACATTGAAACACTGAAACATATAATAATAGACATAAGCATAAAAATAGTAAAACTAACACTGTCCTGAGTTTTTTTTCATAGTGGTATAAAAAAAGAGTATAAAAAGTATAACTAAAATAAACTAAAGGTTTCTAGCATTGACATTTGCAAAGTGGCAAAGCAGCGTATGAGTCAATGTACACAGTATATGTATGAGGTAGTAGTTGATGTTGTTGTAGAGGCAAAAAGTGGCATATGCAGTAAGGCACATTGGGCATCCCTAAATAAGACCGTTCAGAGCACACTGTATATGTATCAGCAGTGGTGTAGATATTAGAGTAGTGTAAATAAATGTAAACAGTAGTAATTACATGTAAGCAGTAGTAATAAAAGTAAACAGTATTAATAAATGTAAACAGAGAATGTAAACAGTATTATGATTATAGGCAGTGATGTAATACAGACATTAGTGCAAGTATGAGAAGTAGTGCAAACTGTATGAGCACATGACCGAGAGTTTAGTGAAAACCCGTTTGGTGACACAGAGTCTAGTGTTAAAAACTTTGTGTTGAGTGATAGTATGTGAGAAAGTTTTAGTGTTAAGGCAGTTCAAATGGGAGGGGAGGCAGAGCAGGCAGAGTGTTTAGCATTCTGACTGCCTGATGAACAGAGCTGTCTCTCAGTCTGCTGGTTCGAGCCTGGAGACTCCTCAGTCTCCTTCCTGATGGCAGCAGTCTGAAGCAGCTGTGTAGTGGGTGTGTGGGATCACCTGCCATGCGGTGGGCTTTCCGAGTGAGGCGTTTGCTGTGTAAGTCCTGCAGTGAGGGCAAGGAGGTGCCCACGATCTTCTCAGCTGCTCTCACAATGCGCTGGAGGCTCTTGCGGCAGGATGCAGTACATGCACCAAACCACACAGTGATGCAGCTGGTCAGGACACTTTCTATGGCACCTCTGTAGAAGGTGCTCATGATGGGGGTTGAAGCTCCAGCCCTTTTCAGCTTGCGGAGAAAGTAGAGACGCTGGTGAGCCTTCTTTGCCAGTGCTGCAGTGTTCCTGCTCCAGGACAGGTCCTTTGAGACGTGCACTCCCAGGAACTTGGTGCTGTCCACTCTCTCCACTGCGGTGCTGTTGATGGTCAGAGGAGGATGTTGGGCATCCCTCTTCCTGAAGTCCACAACAATCTCCTTTGTCTTCTCCACGTTGAGAGTGAGATTGTTGTGTCCGCACCACAAGGCCAGGCGGCTCACCTCGTTCCTGTAGTCCGTCTCATCGTTGTTGCTGATGAGACCTTAACTTCAACATCTGACACTATTGATCACAGTATTCTCCAGCCTCTTTCACTCTATTGGGTTTCATGAAACTGTTCTTGATTGGTTCTGGCCCTACCATTCAGGCAGGACTGAGCATGCTGCCATCAGAGAAGCCAATTCAAAGAAATATATTGTCACTAGTGGGGTTCCTCAAGGGTCAGTTCTTGGCCCTATTCTCTTCACAGAACCTGAACATAGTTCTCTGCATTAATGGTGCCTTTCCAGACATGCAAGCTGCCCATGTCACAAGCGCTCATGCAACCCCATACCATCAGTGATGCAGGCTTCTGAACGGAGCGTTGATAACAACTTGGGCTATCCTTGTCCTCTCTGGTCCGGATGACATGGCGTCCCAGTGTTCCATAAAGAACTTCAAATCGTGACTCATCTGACCACAGAACAGTCTTCCATTTTGCCACACTCCATTTTAAATGACCCCTGGCCCAGTGCAAACGTCTGAGCTTGTGGAGCTTGCTTAGAAATGGCTTCCTCTTTGCACTGTAGAGTTTCAGCTGGCAACGGCGGATGGCACGGTGGATTGTGTTCACTGACAATGCTTTCTGGAAGTATTCCTGAGCCCATTCTGTTATTTCCTTGACAGTGGCATTCCTGTTTGAGGTGCAGTGACGTTTAAGGGCCCGGAGATCACGAGCATCCAGTAGAGTTTTATGGCCTTGACCCTTACGCACAGCCATTGTTCCAGATTCTTTGAATCTTTTGATAATGTTATGCACGATTGATGATGATAACTTAAAAGTATTTGCTATTTTACGCTGGGTAACACCATTCTGGTATTGCTGCACTATATTTCTGCACAGCAATGGTGTAATTGGTGATCCTCTTACTATCTTGGCTTCTGAGAGACACTGACACTCTGAGAAGCTCTTTTTATACCCAATCATGTTGTCAATTGACCTAATTAGTGTTAATTGGTCTTCCAGCTGTTCGTTATATGCTCAATTTCCTTTTTCCAGCCACTTATTGCTACTTGTCCCAACTTTTTTGGGATTTGTTGACACTGTGAAATTTTGAATCAACATATTTTTCCTTTAAAATGTTACATTTACTCAGATTAAACTTTTGATCTGTCATCTATGTTCTATTACGAATAAAATATTGACATTTGCCATCTCCACATCATTGCATTCAGTTTTTATTCACAATTTGTTTAGTGTCCCAACTTTTTTGGAATCCGGTTTGTATTATAAAATGATCATGGTGCATATGTTCTTTTATTTTACAGCCAGAGTGGTACCTCACACAAGTTCTCATATGGATGGGGAGCAGCTCCGACTTCTTGAATGAAAAGATTCAACCCATCTTGGATCAAGCAGGTGCAACAGTCAGCGCCAGGGTACGTTTAACTGCAGGTGGGGCCATGTTTCAGTAAGAGTCAATGAAAAGCTGCCACAGGACCATGGTACACAGTAGTCCCTCGTTTATCACCGGCGTTAGTCCCTCGTTTATCACCGGTGTTAGTCCCTCGTTTATCACCGGTGTTAGTCCCTCGTTTATCACCGGTGTTAGTCCCTCGTTTATCACCGGCGTTAGTCCCTCGTTTATCACCGGTGTTAGTCCCTCGTTTATCACCGGTGTTAGTCCCTCGTTTATCACCGGTGTTAGTCCCTCGTTTATCACCGGTGTTAGTCCCTCGTTTATCACCGGTGTTAGTCCCTCGTTTATCACCGGTGTTAGTCCCTCGTTTATCACCGGCGTTAGTCCCTCGTTTATCACCGGTGTTAGTCCCTCGTTTATCACCGGTGTTAGTCCCTCATTTATCACCGGCGTTAGTCCCTCGTTTATCACCGGTGTTAGTCCCTCGTTTATCACCGGTGTTAGTCCCTCATTTATCACCGGCGTTAGTCCCTCGTTTATCACCGGTGTTAGTCCCTCGTTTATCACCGGTGTTAGGGGCCACGCCCCCCGCGATAGGAGGAATACCGTGAAGTAGGGATACAGTAGTTCAAGTTTCACTCCCAGTCTCCCTCCTTCTGTGTAAATAAACAAGTTAAATTTAAATACTGTAACATTTTAAATAATTTAACTTGTAGAGAAGAGAAGAGCAGCAGGACATCACAGGATGTCACGCAGCTTCAGCTCTGCAGCGCGGAGCACAACTGTTCTTCTTGATCAATGACACTGAAACAACTGAACAGAGACGTTCTAAAATAATTAAAAATAACATTTAACACTTTTATAGTTTGGGATTATGATGATTTTACAATGTGACATACTTTCAATTTTAAGTTGTAACAAGTCGATCGGTGCATCTTGACAGCAAAGGGTTAACCGTCACGATGTGCTGCGACACAGAGGAGAAATGTGGGCGTGGCAGAGCGCAGAGGTCATGACAGAGGGAGCTTCTCCCTGCACCTGTGGGCTGCACACAGGTGCAGCAGGTGCTAAATCATTACAAACAATTGATTTTAAATAAACAATCCAAACTGATCGTGGGCTCATCTTTCAATCAGCCAACTGTGTGTCATGTCCAACCTTTGAAAACCACGAAAGAACGAGTCTGCGAAAGTTGAGCCATGAAGTAGTGAGGGACTACTGTACATGATCAAGAGATAAAAGCACATTATACTCCTCTCCTATTGGTTTCCCGTGAAGGCTTCAAACTTCTGCTGCACGCTGTGTCACATTTCATGATTCAGATCAAAACATTCAGCTGATCAGCCCATGGCTGTGATGACTTTTAAAACACTTGGTTTTTAAAATGTTTTCTTTCTGAAACACCTTCTGCAACTTGTTGTTTTTATCCTCAATAATCCAGGGAGATGAATGTAACCAGGTGGAGTCAGGTCTTCTGGACGGATTCTTCTTGTTGAAATGTTTCATCTTTATCCAGAAGACTTCTTCAGTCTGAGGAGCTGCAACAAACTCAGTCTTATAAACAGCTCATTTTCACACAGGAAGTGGTTACAAGAAGAAGTTGATAGATTGCCTGAAACATTAGAAGCAGGACAAGGCTATTGACAGTATTCTGTACCACAGACTGTACCCAGGGGAGGCCACGCCAAGTCTGTATGGTTTACCCAAAATCCACAAACAAGGTGTACCTTTAAGACCAATTGTTAGCATGATTAACTCGGTCACTTACAATGTTTCCAAATATCTGGCATCTGTACTCATCCCTTTAGTTGGCAGCTCAGAACACCACATACAGAACACCATGGACTTTGTGGATAAGGTGAGGGATGTCATCATGGAGACTGATGAAACAATGGTCTCTTTTGATGTCACATCACTCTTTACGTGCATTCCTGTTGATGAGGCAGTAGAGGTGGTCTGTTTAAGGTTAAAATCAGACACCACTCTGAACAGCAGGACCACACTTTCCACAGAGCAACTGTGTCAACTCTTGAAACTGTGCCTGCAGTCAACCTACTTCACATATGGGGAGCAATATTATAGGCAGAAACATGGGTGTGCTATGGGGTCTCCAGTTTCTCCTATTGTTGCCAACCTGTACATGGAGGAGGTAGAAAAGAGAGCCTTGACATCCTTTACGGGGAGACCACCAAGTCATTGGTTCAGGTATGTTGATGACACCTGGGTTAAAATTAAATCTCAGGAAGTCCAACATTTCACTGATCACATCAACTCTGTGGATAAATATATCAAGTTCACACGAGAAGATGTAAAAAATGGCAGGTTGGCTTTCTTGGACTGTGAGGTCTCAGTTTCTGATAGAGGAAATTTGCAAACTGAGGTGTACCACAAACCCACCCACACAGACCAGTATTTACAGTTTGACTCCCATCACCCTCTGGAGCACAAGTTAGGAGTCATCAGGACTCTGTACCACAGAGCAGACAGCGTCCCCACTAACTCAGGAGCCAGACAGAAGAGAAATCACACACAAAACAGGCTCTAGAGAAATGTGGATATCCTAACTGGGCCTTCCTGAAAGAAGAAACCCAAACAGGACTCCAGCAGCCATCAGGTGAAAAGAAGGAACCCAGACCCAGACCAGTGGTCATTCCAGATGTTGCAGGAGTTTCAGAGACATTGAGACGTTTATTTTCTAAACACAACGTCCCAGTGGCTTTTAAACCCCAAAAGACATTAAAGACTGGTTCATCAGAGGACCTGACTCCACCTGGTTGGATACCATTCTACGTTTAGCTCTAAGCCTTTGATCATTTTAGCTGTTAACTAATCTTATACTTTATTTGCTAGCCCTTTGCTGCGTTTGGCTTGTATCTAGTCTTTTGTTACTTTTAATGTTCAAATGCCGTTGTACTATTTTCAACTTTAAGCTATTTTTTTATCATTTTAGCTGTTAACTAACAATTTGTGTTAAATGTTTCATCTGACCTCGTCTGATGAAAGAAATGATGTTGAAGAAAGGAGCTGGTTGTTCTGTTGGTGGGTGATTATTTGCTGCTGTTGTGTTTAGGTGGAGCTGTGTCGAGGCCTGGTGTCTTTAGTCCAGGACAAAGTGGCCAGTGATGCTTCTCGCATGCTTTATGACGACGCACTCTTTTCTCATTTGGTGGAGGAGGTGCTGCAGTTTGAGAAGGAGCTGAGGAGTAAACATTCGTACCCTTCCGTACTGCAGGGTCTGCTCCACATACTGCTGGAGGAGACGGCCCTTCAGAAATGGCTTTCTGTGGAGAAGAAGAGTGAGTTTTCAACTGGTAGTATCCATCTTGGCACCTCTATCGTCTTTCTGTTAACAAAATATTTTCAATTCAATTCAGTTTTTATATCGCCAAGTCACAACAGAAGTTGTCTCAGGGCACTGAACTGAAATATGTCACACATTCAGAAAACACTGAAAGTGATGTATAAGAATGCTAGCAGGCCTTCTGTCATCCCTTTGGCTCTTCTCCCAGTGGCGGTGGAGAAAATGGACGCCATGCTGTCCTCTGAAGGGGCGTGGACATCCCAGTATAAAGACATCAGCGACATGGACGAGCTGAAGGCTCCGGATTGTGCCGAGACGTTCATGACTCTGCTTCAGGTCATCACTGGTGAGACGGTTGCTCCAACAAGCCCTGGTTGGGCTGCCACAGATCAGTTCTCATGTTCGAACAAAAGCTACAACTAGCCGAACATTAGCTAAAAGTTACAATGAGCACAATTGTAGCTTACAGATAAATTGTGTAGTATATTAGCTGAAAACTTGTGAAGCTGGCATGCTGAAGTAGTTTTGAATCAGCACACAAGTTTTTTGAAGATTTGAATTTCATCAATGTACAGAAGAATGTGAAAACAATAGTGAGAATGCTGACTCGGCATGTGAATGTGTGAGGCCTGGTGACGATGTGAACACATGAACAAGGTCTGAGGCTTTGTACAGCCAACAACAGGTACTCCACTATCATTTAAATTCAATTCAGTTCATTTCTATGACTCCAAGTCACAACAGAAGTCGTCTCAGGCACTGAACAGAAAAAAAAAATAATTTAACAGAAACATTAATTTATAAAATATTAATTTAACAGAAACATTCATATATAAAATAATAATTTAACAGAAACATTAATTTATAAAATATTGATTTAACAGAAACATTCATATATAAAAATAATTTAACAGAAACATTCATATATAAAATAATGAACAGAAACATTCATGTATAAAATAATAATTGAACAGAAACATTCATATATAAAATAATAATTTAACAGAAACATTCATATATAAAATAATTTAACATAAACATTCATATATAAAATAATAATTTAACAGAAACGTTCATATATGAAATAATAATTTTAGAAAGTGAGCAGCAGCTGTTTCCTACTCCCGCGTCGCATCCGAGCAGCGACTGTGGAAGCACGGAATGCCGTGCTTCCACAGCTCGCTTCAGCTCGCTGCTCAGCAGCAAACAATCAGGACCAATCAGGAGAGACTCTGCCATGTGATCACGCAACATGTAAACAGGTAAACATGGAGGAGAAACTTACAGCAGGTCGTCAAACTGGGCGCGGGTGACACGGAAGTACCGCTGAAAGCGCTCCTCGTCTGCGCGCAGCTCCTGGATCAGATGGTGAAATTCACCGAATTCATGACGCCTCTCTAATGTGGGGTGAATCCAGAATCGTCGTTGTGCACGGCGTCTGCGTGTTGCTGCTTTGTAGATTAAGTACAACAAGGCAATTCTTCGTATTGCGTCCGCCATTCTTCTGAGACCGGAAATAAACAAACACCACCACCGGAAGAGGACCAACACGCTCCTCCTCCCACTGCAGACGCGTTAGATGAGGACAGTCATCTGTTGACAAGCAGCCAGTACAGTGCGTTTGGAGATTTTTGGAAGCGCGATATGCTTTAGGTGAGGATGAGGCATGAGGCTTTGTACAGCCAACAACAGGTACTCCACTATCATTTAAATTCAATTCAGTTCATTTCTATGACTCCAAGTCACAACAGAAGTCGTCTCAGGCACTGAACAGAAACGTTCATATATAAAATAATAATTTAACAGAAACATTCATATATAAAATAATAACTTAACTGAAACATTCATATATAAAATAATAACGTAACAGAAACATTCATATATAAAATAATAATTTAACAGAAACATTCATATATAAAATAATAATTTAACAGAAACATTCATATATAAAATAATAATTTAACAGAAACATTCATATATAAAATAATAATTTAACAGAAACATTCATATATAAAATAATAATTTAACAGAAACATTCATATATAAAATAATAATTTAACAGAAACATTCATATATAAAATAATAATTTAACAGAAACATTCATATATAAAATAATAATTTAACAGAAACATTCATATATAAAATAATAATTTAACAGAAACATTCATATATAAAATAATAATTTAACAGAAACATTCATATATAAAATAATAATTTAACAGAAACATTCATATATAAAATAATAATTTAACAGAAACATTCATATATAAAATAATAATTTAACAGAAACATTCATATATAAAATAATAATTTAACAGAAACATTCATATATTAAATAATAATTTAACAGAAACATTAATATATAAAATAATAATTTAACAGAAACATTCATGTATAAAATAATAATTTAAGTAAGTAAGTGTTAAGTAAGTTTTATTTATATAGCACATTTCACAGACATGTGAGTCACAAAGTGCTTCACAAAAGGAAAATAAAATCATAAAATCACAGAAAAATAAAATCATAAAATCACAGAGATACTATACAAAAGGTAAAACATAACAAGCTCTAAAAACAATGTACAAAGTTAACCAAACGCCTGTCTGAAGAGATGAGTCTTAAGACTGTTTTTAAATGCAGCTGTTGACTCGGAGCAGCGTATTGTTATAGGGAGAGCGTTCCAGAGCCTCGGAGCCACCACTTCAAATGCTCTATCGCCACGAGTTCTAAAATGAGTTCTCGGAACTGTCAGCAGTAGCTTATTGGAAGACCTCAGAGTTCTAGATGGACAAAGAGGCTTCAAAAGGTCCAATAAATATTTAGGAGCCTCACCATGTAGTGCTTTAAAAGTTAATAATAAAATTTTAAAATGTGACCTAAAATGAACTGGGAGCCAGTGTAGTGACTGATTTAACAGAAACATTCATATATAAAATATTACATGTAATTGAACAGAAACATTCATATATAAAAATAATAATTTAACAGAAGCATTCATATATAAAATAATAATTGAACAGAAGCATTCATATATAAAATAATAATTTAACAGAAGCATTCATATACTGTATAAAATAATAATTTAACAGAAACATTCATATATAAAATAATAATTTAACTGAAACATTCATATATCAAATAACTTAACAGAAACATTCATATATAAAATAATAATTGGACCCTGGACAGGTCTCCAGTCTATCACAGGGACCATACCATACCATTTTATTTCTAAAGCACTTAAAATACAACATATCAGCCGTCTGAAGTGCTGTACAAAGACAAATACAAGCACAAAACAATAAAAACAATCATTTAAATAATCAGAACATCACAAGTAAAAGAATTCAACACCAAGACAGAGACGCTAACTCACTCTAGGTTAAAAGCCAATGAAAAAAATTGTTTTTAAACTAGTTTTAAAAACAGATATTGATGAGGCCTGTCTGACCTTCAGTGGCAGCTCGTTCCACAATTTAGGAGCCAGAGCTGAAAATGCTCTGTCTCCTCTGGTCTTATAAAAGGTTTTCGGGACTGCTAAAAGCATCTGGTCAGCGGATCTAAGAGCACGTGATGGCACATAAAGTTGAAGCAGTTCAGACAGATAAGAGGGACTAAAACCGTTCAAAGACTTAAAAACAAACAATAAAACTTTAAAATGGATTCGAAACTGGACAGGAAGCCAATGAAGGGACATTAAAACTGGAGTGATGTGCTCACGTCTGCCTGTACCAGTCAAAAATCGTGCAGCAGCATTTTGTACCAGCTATAACCGTGAGAGCGAGGCCTTGTTAACTCCGATCAGAAGAGAGTTACAATAATCCAGGCGTGAGGTAATAAAAGCGTGGATTACTGTCTCTAAGTGGTGGCTAGAAAGGAGGGGCTTGATTTTTGACAGGTGCCTCAGTTGAAAGATAGAGGACTTAACCATGCTGTTGACATGGCAGTCAAGTTTCAGGCAGGGGTCCGTTTTCACTCCTAAACTTGTCATAATCAATTTTTCATATTGGTCCAAAGAGGAAAAATCAAAGGTGGGGGAACTGTTAGGACCACTGGATTTAAATACCATAACCTCAGTCTCTTTTTTTCATTAAAATTGAGGAAATTAAGTGCCATCCACCCTCTAATGTCATCAAGATAGTCCAGGAGAGACTGTGTGGAGCCATTATGTTTTAAAGGGAAGTAGACTTGACAGTCAAAAGTCAAAGTCAACTTTATTGTCAGAACTGCAATATGTACAGGACATACACAGGATTGAAATTGCGTTTCTCTCAGTCCCTCGGTGCAACAGTAACCATCTAAACACTAAACACTAAAACATTTAATAAACATAAGCATAAAATAGTAAAAGTGTAACACTGTCCTGAGTTTTTGCATAGTAGTATAAAAGTATGAAAATTTACACCAACACTAAAACACTAAACATTTAATGAACATAAGCATAAAATGAAATAATAAAAGTGTAATACTGTCCTGAGTTTTTGCATAGTAGTATAAAAAGTATAAAAAGTATATCTATAAAATAAACTGAAGGTTCTAGCATTGACATTTGCAAAGAGTGGCAAAGCAGCATATGAGTTAATGTACACAGTATATGTATGAGGTAGTTGATGTTGGTATAGAGGCAAAGTGGCATATGCAGTAAGGCACATAAGGCACATTGGGCATCCTTAAATAAGGCTAGTCAGAGAATACTGTATATGTATCAGCAGTAGTGTAGATATAAAAGTAGTGTAAATGTAAACAGTAGTAATAAATGTAAACAGTATTAATAAATGTAAACAGTGAATGTAAACAGTAGTATGACTATAGGCAGTAATGTAATACAAACATTAGTGCAAATATGAGAAGTAGTGCAAACTGAATGAGCACATGACCGAGAGTTTAGTGAATAACCCGTTTGATGACACACCAGTGTTAAAAAAAAAAAAAAAAAAAAAGAACAGAGTGGCAGAAGATAAAGTGAAAAGAGGAGAGGACCAAGGATGGAGCCCTGGGTACGCCCCAGGGGAGGGCAGCAGAAGCAGTGGTAAAATTGTCCATCATCACACTGAAACTTCTATTTGAGAGGTAGGACCTAAACCACTGCTCCAATCTGGAGATGAGAATGTCATGGTCGACTGTGTCGAAAGCAGCTGTTAAATCTAAAAGCACAAGTAAAACATACCGTAGTTCCAAGAATCCATTGCTAAAAATATGTCATTAAAAACCCTTAAAAGAGCAGATTCAGTGCTGTGGTACGTTTTGAAACCAGACTGGAAGACCTCCAAAAATTTAAATTCATCCAAAAAGGCCTTCAGCTGGATGTAATCAACTTTTTCCAAAGTTTTGGATATAAAAGGTAACTTTGAGATTGGCCTAAAGTTTGCCAAACAGGATGGATCAAGGCCAGAATTTTTTCAACAATGGCTGCACCACAGCATGTTTAAAATTGCTTGGTACCACACTAAACGTCAAGCTGCTGTTGATCACATTTAGAACAAAGGAGCAAACGGTAGAACATACCTCCTTAAGAAAACAAGGAGGTACAACATCAAGGGGGGAACCCGATGATTTCATACTGGTGACTAGTTTCTATAGATAGGAGAGAGAAATAGGCTACAAATGATCAAAAAACGCAGGACAGGGGACCGGGATGGAAGGATCATGGGAAGGAAAATAAATACAAGCCCTAGTGTTTGTAACCTTGTCCCAAAAAAAATGAAGAAACTTATCACAAAGTTCTCTGGATGCTTCAAGAGGGACCGGTTCGTGTGAATTGAGGACAGTGTTGATTGTATTATAAAGAACACGGTGGTTGTGAGAGTTGGCAACAATAATGTCAGAGAAATATTTTGCTCTGGCTGTTATCACAGCTCGTTGATTGCGATGCCAACTCTCTCTCAGCATACCAAAAGAGACTTGGAGTTTGTCCTTTCTCCATTTGCGTTCATTTCTCCTGCATTCCTGTCTAATGGCACGTGTATGGTCGCTCAACCACGGGTCAGATCTTGGCTTTGAACGCCTGGTTTTAGTTGGGGCCACATCATTCAAAACAGTGTTGCATAAAGAATCAAAATATAAGGAAAGCTTCTCAGTGCTGAGAGACACAGAGAGCTGTGAATCTAAACGACTAAAGACAGTGGAGAAATGAGCAGCAGACGACGAGTTAAAAACACAGCAGCGTCAAGCAGGAGCACAGGGTTTAACAGGTTTAGAAACGGGAATAAAATCAAATAAAACAGGCATAGTTTCTGAAAAACAATGCATCCCCAATTTCCAAGTTAAAAATAGATAAACCATAATATAAAACAAGGTCCAGAGTGTGCGTACGTTCATGGGTTGGGCCCTTCACTGACTGAGTGAGGTCAAAAGCATCCATTACATCTAAGAAATCCTTCACCAGTGCCGCCGCTTTGGTGTGGGGGATAAGCTCGCGGCACTTGTTCTGAGGCTGGGCCTCTCGGCAGGCGTCGCGGGTTCGTATCCCAGACCCGACGAGCTACTTTCTGCAGTGTCTCTCCCCTCTCTGCCCGTTTCGCCCTCTCCCTCTACAATAAAGGCCACTAGAGCCCAAAAATGTAAACAATAATAATAATAATAATAAAAAGAAATTCTTCACCAGCGGCTTTCCAGTGCAACACATGTGAATATTAAAATCTCCAAAAATTAAAACTTGCTCATATTTGGACATGTAATCACTCAAGAAATCAGAAAAGGCCCGTATGAAGTCCTTATTATACTTAGGAGGCCGGTAGATGACGGCTCACAGAAGCGGAGGAGCGCAGCCCAACTCGAACATGCTCTGTTCAAAGGTAGAAAACGCAGTTGGGAGGGACAGCTGCTTAGTCAAAACTTGATTTATAAATAACAGCCAAACCTCCTCCATGACCCAAGGACCTTGGGGTATTAAAATATGAGCAGCCATGGGGTAATAGTTCTGAAAAAACACTGGACTCACCGGGGGAAATCCAAGTCTCCGTCACGGAGAGAAAGTCCAAACCCTGGGACGAATAAAAATCCTTCAGGTTAAAAGTTTTGTTAGCAACAGATCTAGCATTTACCAGACCCATCCTGATGGGAACTGGGTCCGGCGAAGCAGTAGAAGGAATAATCCATGCAAGGTGTCGCAGATTTCCAAGGTGGGCACCTCACCAGCACAGATGTGGAGTGAGACGTGGAGGAAAGAAGCATTGATCTGAGTCGACAACAGGTACCAGCCAGTTATCAACAGGGTCCAAGGAGTGCCGTGAAGCATACAGACCAGGAACTAATCCAAGCTGGGACAGGAATACTCCCGGCGATTTTGCCAAAACAGTCCTCAGCCTCATCAAGAGCCCATTGCGTTTACCTCGACGCCGGTGACGTCTTCTCCAGCGAGGGGGGTGTGGTGCCCGACACAGGTAAGATGGAACTTCGGCCAACAGCGGGGGCAAAGAATCGTGCTTCTCATGACAACGATATAAAACTTTAGCAGTAGGTAGACGAAGCCCCAAAAGTGTTTGGTGATCATACACTAGTTAGAGAGTCCACATCAGAAAAGCATAGAAACAATAATAATAAAAAAGAAAAATAGAGAATGGTAGACGAGACGCCAAGCACACTGGCGCCATCTTGCCACACCCCTTCTGGAGGAAACTCAATTCCCAGGGACACCTGGACTGGTCTCAGTCCATCACAGGGACACATGGACATGTCTCCAGTCCATCACAGAGACACCTGGACAGGTCTCCAGTCCATCACAGAGACACCTGGACAGGTCTCCAGTCCATCACAGGGACACCTGGACATGTCTCCAGTCCATCACAGAGACACCTGGACAGGTCTCCAGTCCATCACAGAGACACCTGGACATGTCTCCAGTCCATCACAGAGACACCTGGACAGGTCTCCAGTCCATCACAGAGACACCTGGACAGGTCTCCAGTCCATCACAGAGACACCTGGACAGGTCTCCAGTCCATCACAGAGACACCTGGACAGGTCTCCAGTCCATCACAGAGACACCTGGACAGGTCTCCAGTCCATCACAGAGACACCTGGACAGGTCTCCAGTCCATCACAGAGACACCTGGACAGGTCTCCAGTCCATCACAGAGACACCTGGACAGGTCTCCAGTCCATCACAGAGACACCTGGACAGGTCTCCAGTCCATCACAGAGACACCTGGACAGGTCTCCAGTCCATCACAGAGACACCTGGACAGGTCTCCAGTCCATCACAGAGACACCTGGACAGGTCTCCAGTCCATCACAGAGACACCTGGACAGGTCTCCAGTCCATCACAGAGACACCTGGACAGGTCTCCAGTCCATCACAGAGACACCTGGACAGGTCTCCAGTCCATCACAGAGACACCTGGACAGGTCTCCAGTCCATCACAGAGACACCTGGACAGGTCTCAGTCCATCACAGAGACACCTGGACAGGTCTCCAGTCCATCACAGAGACACCTGGACAGGTCTCAGTCCATCACAGAGACACCTGGACAGGTCTCAGTCCATCACAGAGACACCTGGACAGGTCTCAGTCCATCACAGGGACACCTGGACAGGTCTCAGTCCATCACAGAGACACCTGGACAGGTCTCAGTCCATCACAGAGACACCTGGACAGGTCTCCAGTCCATCACAGAGACACCTGGACAGGTCTCCAGTCCATCACAGAGACACCTGGACAGGTCTCCAGTCCATCACAGAGACACCTGGACAGGTCTCCAGTCCATCACAGAGACACCTGGACAGGTCTCCAGTCCATCACAGAGACACCTGGACAGGTCTCCAGTCCATCACAGAGACACCTGGACAGGTCTCCAGTCCATCACAGAGACACCTGGACAGGTCTCCAGTCCATCACAGAGACACCTGGACAGGTCTCCAGTCCATCACAGAGACACCTGGACAGGTCTCCAGTCCATCACAGAGACACCTGGACAGGTCTCCAGTCCATCACAGAGACACCTGGACAGGTCTCCAGTCCATCACAGAGACACCTGGACAGGTCTCCAGTCCATCACAGAGACACCTGGACAGGTCTCCAGTCCATCACAGAGACACCTGGACAGGTCTCCAGTCCATCACAGAGACACCTGGACAGGTCTCAGTCCATCACAGAGACACCTGGACAGGTCTCAGTCCATCACAGAGACACCTGGACAGGTCTCAGTCCATCACAGAGACACCTGGACAAGTCTCAGTCCATGACAGGGACACCTGGACATGTCTCCAGTCCATCACAGGGGAGGAAACTGGAGTACCCGGAGAAAACCCACGCAGCATGAAGAGAACATGGAAACTCCACACAGAAAGGACCCCGGCCGGGATTTTAACTGGCAACCTTCTTGCTGAGAGGCAACAGCTCTACCTACTGAGCCACCATGTCATTGCAATAAGCTGCAATTTTGCTAATTTTGGCTTATTCTGTCTGTTCTTTTTGTTTGAGTTTTTTAGTTTTCTTATAAATTTAGCTTTTGTTTATTTGACTTTTTTTTTCATTTAACCTTTATTTCTACAGGTTAATCTCAGTGAGCCTCAATGACTCATTTACAAGAGAGACCCGTTTTAACAAAGAGCACAGTCTTCATCTTTATTAATTTTTTATTTATTTAGCACAGTTATACCACAGATCAGGAACAGATAAAAATAGACAATCATATAAAATATATAAAATGACAAATAAATAGAAGAACTAATATAAAATGAAACAAAAACAGCTAGGTTATAAAGCTATATAAAATACTAAAAACATTTGCGTTGATTTTTGCCATATATACAAAGTATTAACTTTAGCTACTTTTCATTTTTGCTTTGATTGTTATACATTTAAGTCCAGTATTATTTGTTACTTCAACAAATTTCACTACTTAATTTTCTGGCAAAAAATACACTTTTTGTTTCTTTTTTGTTTCCTTTTTGGTGTCATGATGACAGAACGGTACCAGGCTTTGCCCAGCTCGTCAGCACAACTCAAGTTTCTGGAGCTGCAGAGGGAACTGGTTGATGACTTCCGTATCCGACTAACACAGGTAACAGTGATTAGAAATGTATTTTGGGATCTCCAGTGTCACCTATGGTGGCCAATCTCTACATGGAGGAAGTGGAACAGAGAGCTCAAAACTCAGAGTCAGAAGCCGTGTTTCCATCAAGGTTTCTAGCTGCGCATTTTGAAGTATCGCAGCAGAAAAGCTTAATGGAAACGGCAAAATCCGAATTTACTTCCTCAAATTCGCCAAAAAGTTTATACGCTCGCTTGAGGTGGTTTTTGGGATCTTCGAAAATGAGCAGATGCGCAAAACGACAGATGGAAACAGATTTTCCGACTCAGTTCTGCCGTAGCGAACATTCACGTCACGTGACTGATCAGCTGTTTCCGCTCCGGACAACATGTAACATCGCTAAAACTAGTTGGCATGACAGAATAAATACAACTTGCCCGATAGCAACACATTCCTGAAATATTCTCTCCATTTTGACGACATGTGTGGTCGGGTCCTGTTTTCAACTGCTACTTCCTGTTTACTGTAGACATGCGCAGTGCTGACGTAATGACGCTGACGTAATGACGCTGTGCGTGGCTTGGTAGATGCGCTACAAGCCAGCAGATGGAAACACTTCTGCTTCGCATTAATTTGTATTTACATATTTGCGAGATTTAAAAAATTAGCTCAAAATTCGAAATGAAAATGGATGGAAACACAGCTAGAGAGTCTTTATTGTCATTTGCACCACATGTGGTACATGTGATGAAACGAGATTATGTACGCAGGGTCCCAGTTACATCCAACAATAAAATGTGTCTCCTTTGGGGGAACAGCACCATGTTGTTGGTTCAGATATGTGGACGATACCCGGGTCAGAATCCAAGCTAAGGAAGTAGAAGCGTTCACAACTCTGTGGACAACAACATCAAGTTCACCAGAGAGGATGCAAATGACAACAAGCTGCTTTTTGGACTCTTTGGTTCACATGGTGTTAGGTGTGTGTGACGAAGATGGCGCCAGTCACGGCCAGCCACCTGCCACGTATGCTCTGCTTGTTTATCACCGCACATTTTGTCTCAGCCTTCAACATGTTAAGTTGCCAGTATCTGGTTTTAGTAATTATTAATCGAGATTAGCTCCTCATCTGTCAAACATACCGGACTACCTGCACTGTGCTCCTTGCGCTTTTCAGCCTCCAAAGTCCTCTCGTTTAGTTTTGCACCTTGATTTGTTGACCGTGTCCTGGATCATGACTGAGAATCGTCACCAGTGTCGACCAACAGTTCTAGAAGTTTGTCAACGGGCGTGTGATGTGCTGTTTGCAGATTCAGAATCTTGTGTTCTTCTGATTGAGTTAAGTTGGGGAAAGACAACAGACTGTATTTGTTTCTGACTAACAGAAAGGATTTTTGGCTGTGGAACAGTTCCTGAACATTTTGTATTATGAAAACTTGTTTTCTGTTCCAGGTAGTATCATTTTCATCAGCGTTTCTGTCTGAAAGTGTTGGTGTTGTTGCATCATAGACTGAAATCTGCTTCAGCCGTTGACCACAATCTGTGACTGAAGAGGTTTCTACCAATTTTTCATTCCAGGTCATGAAAGAGGAGTCCCGGTTCCCTCTGGGTGTTCGCTACTGTGCCATTCTTAATGCTGTTAACTACATTTCCACCATCCTCAGAGATTGGGGAGACAATGTGGTGAGGTTTTGTTTCTCTACTTCTCGTTTCACTGCAGTAAATTAATATTTGATTATGAGTTTGTTTTTTAATAAAAACCCAATTAAACAATTTCACTTGATTACACAAAAACCCTGAAAATCATGGAGAAGTTGTGGCAAATTGTTGAAACTTTTTAAACTCTTCCTAAACACTGAAAAGTTGAACAGAATCTGTAAATAAGACAAAAAAGAGAGATGCTGACGATAATTAAATGCCCATCCGATGAGTGCAGGTTGCCATAGTGATTTGTCAAGTCTTTAAAACTTTGTCTTGAACCGGTGCCATTTTCAAAGCAACTGTATTGAATGAGTTTGTCTTTTGTAAATGCTACACATCAAGTCCAACAAGGTTAAGTCTGGGTTCCTTCTTTTCACCTGATGGCTGCTGGAGTCCTGTTTGGGTTTCTTCTTTCAGGAAGGCCCAGTTAGGATATCCACATTTCTCTAGAGCCTGTTTTGTGTGTGATTTCTCTTCTGTCTGTCTCCTGAGTTAGTGGGGACGCTGTCTGCTCTGTGGTACAGAGTCCTGATGACTCCTAACTTGTGCTCCAGAGGGTGATGGGAGTCAAACTGTAAATACTGGTCTGTGTGGGTGGGTTTGTGGTACCATCTTCCCACACCTTAAGTGTGTGACATGATTTTGGAACTATGCATAAAGTGCCCTGATGCATGCTCAATAATCCAGGTAGAAAAATCTAAAAAAGCGAAGTCTGGTCCTCTGGACATTCAAAAAAAATTTTTTTTAAATTGTAGAAACGTTTCGTCTTTCGTCCGAAAGACTTCCTCAGTCTGAGATGCTGTATTCAGCTCAGTCTTATAAATAGCACCCTCTCACAGTGGATCAACCAGTTGGCTGATGACAGCCGAAACCAGCTGCTCACATGATCAAGGAGGACCATCAGTCTAACGATGGATCGTTAGCACCCTGATGGTTGTTTGCTATTCACAGAGGGCTGAGTGATACTAGCAATAACAGCGTTGTAATGCCGGTTACCCACTGGACCCGTGTCGGGCAGCGGAAGCGGCCGGTTTACATGCAAAGTCTATGTGGAGACGCGTCGAGGCGCGGCGTATCGTGAAGCGGCGCGTTTTGAGTGTTTGAAGCGGCGCGGCGGCACGCGGCAGTTCCTTTCCGCGCACGTGCGCGTCCGAAGCAACCTACGCGTTGAGCAGCGTCGGATCGAAAAGTTGATATTTTGCGGCTCGACGTTGCTCGGCGGATCGCAACAACCAATCGGGAGAGCCTCTGCTATGTGATTACACAACGACAACGGGACTTTTTTTGGACTTTTTAAACTTACCCCATCGAGCCTCCATGAATTGGAACCAGACTCCGGTAAGAAACTTGGAATTTTAAACAGTTGCTGCTGTCCGCTCCAGCGTACGATCACCCCAAACATAAAAAAAGTTTTAATCTCAACAAAGAGTGTCGGAGCTGCAGTTCGGCTCGTAGAAAACCCACTCCAGTAGGAACGGGGGTCACGTGCTGCTGATTTTATCTGCCAGCAGCATGAAAACACAACAACTGACCTGGAAAACGAGCTAGACTCCTCTGCCTCCCCCCAGTGCGCTTCATCAGACGCGTCTCAGTGTCTCCCAGTGTGACCGTGACAAGCGGCCAAAAGGGGGCGGCAGGAGCGTTCTGACAATTTAGGTGGGTACCCGGCATCAGAGGGGGACAGTTGCTAGTATCACTCATCCCCCTGTGAACAGCAAGCGGCCATCACGGCACTCGCGATCGGTTGTTAGGCTGCTGGACTTTTTTATCATGTGAACAGCTGGTTCTGGATGTCGGCAACTAACTGGCTGATTCACTATGAGAAGGTGCTATTTATAAGACTGAGTTTGTTGCATATCCTCAGACTGAAGAAGTATTTTGGATTAAAGACTAAAGCCCCCAGTATGCCTCTGCGTACGTCCATACACAAAGGCACGTACGTACGCAGAGGTACAAGCGTACCCCCGCAGGGCATGTACGTGCAAAGCTCAAATTCTACGTACGCAAACGCAGTGTCGCACAATAAACTGCCCGGCGCCGGACTGTTTTGTATGTGACACAAATGTATTAAATTCCTCTTCTTCATCCCTGATCTGGAATTTTCTTTTGTTTTGTTTTTTGCCAAAAGTCAAGTGATCGCTTCCTCCTCCACTGACTCCATGACTGAAATGATGAGAAATGAACAAATTTGTCACGAGAGAATTAAACTCGGGTCCAACGTGGCTGCGGGAGGTTCTGGAGATTTCCTGGTGTTCTGGTCTGATGTGTGGGCTGCTGGCCCAGCGCTGCCTGTTTTTTTTTTGAACTTTTTATTAACATATAAACTAGTGATGCACTGATCCACATTTTCTTACGTCCGATCTCGATACTTAACTTTGGGTATCGGCCGGTACGATCCAGTTCCGATATCATCATCACGTGTGTTCCACCATATTCTGTGACTTCTGTTTTAACATTGTGTGAGTTAAACCCAAAGAAGACACTCTGAGCCTCACAAAAGGAAACACCCAAACTTTAATAGCACACAAGAGGCAGGTCTATATCACAGACGTCCATCTCACTCATGGTGCGGCCGGAACACTAAAATACCGCAAAGCATTGTGGGAAAGACAACACAGTCCATTCCCCTTATATATTCACTGATAAAATCTTGGAGCTATTGGAAAAAAGTTTTAATAAAACATCAGTACATTTATAAATTCAAAGTCAAAGTCAACTTTATTGTCAGATCTGCAATATGTACTGTACAGGACAAACACAGGACCGAAATTGCGTTTCTCTCAGTCCCTCGGTGCAACAGTAAACATCTAAACATTGAAACACTGAAACATATAATAATAGACATAAGCATAAAATAGTAAAACTAACACTGTCCTGAGTTTTTTGCATAGTGGTATTGTTACACCGTTAAAAATGATGGGCCTGGTCACTTCTGGTGTAGCATATTTATTTAGTTTTAACTGTGAACAGAAAAACACAACGGTTACAACTGCTCCTAATATCTGCTATAAGCTGGTTTCCTAGCAACGGCTGATTTCCTCTGCCTAAACAACAGCCAACAAACGACACAACAGTAAACAGACACACAGTATTCACTTTTAACATCACTGTACATCCACCCCAACACATCTTCCTTAACCAAACCCAAACAATACATATACTGTATTTTGTTTATGATTCAGCTTACCTGTGAACAGAAAAACACAACGGTTACAACTGCTCCTAATATCTGCTATAAGCTGGTTTCCTAGCAACGGCTGATTTCCTCTGCCTAAACAGAGCGTCATCGTCCGTTCTATAAGGCACTGAGCGCCCTCTGATGGCGAAACCCATACACTACAAGGCAATAACGCTAGTTTCTGTCTGTCAGTAATCTTTAGCAAACAAATAAAATGGGGGGCTACTATTTTCATGCCTTGTTCTCTTTCATAGTGCCACACTCTCCCCCACAAAATTAAATGTCTCCTGACATTTCTGATTACATATTACTGTACATTAAAACTTAGCATTAACACAGTCCCACAGCCCATGGTCTCCAGAAGGTATTACTCTCAATAACCTGAGTCTTAGTCACCTTGCAGTCCCTCTGAACCAAGGTAGGCTGACCTAAAGTGTCATAACTCAATATAAGTGGTTTTTTACTTTGTCTATGGGGTCGCTTTCTCACAGAGTCAGTCTCACCTTTGTTGGCAGCTGAAATGTCAATCACTGCCTCACCGCTCTCTGACCTTCCAAAGTCAATGTCAGAGTGTTCCTCTTCGCTCTGTAGTGGCACATCCTCTTCGCTCTGTAGTGGCACATCCTCTTCGCTCTGTAGTGGCACATCCTCTTCGCTCTGTAGTGGCACATCCTCTTCGCTCTGTAGTGGCACATCCTCTTCTTGAACATGAAGACTTGGTTCAGGCTGGAACGGCGCTGCCAAGGGGTTGAGCGGAGTCTGCCAATGTCTCCCTGGAGTCTTCCTGAGGTACCACTGGTATGTGCTACTGTCCTCATCATCTGATGTGTCACCATTTCCTGGATGCTGCTGTGCACATGGACGTCTCAGCCTTTTCTTTGTAACAGTTGGAGCATCTTTTTGGGGCTTAACAGTCTGTGTTGGTGGCTTTTCTAGTGGTAGGAAGTCACAGGGTAGTAGGAGATTCCTGTGCACCACCTTGTCTCTCCCTTGACCAGTTTCAGGACAGATCCGATACACTGGGCTGTCATCTGTTTTCCTCTCCATCACTTTGTAGACCTGGTTCTCCCAATAAGACTGGATCTTTGCAGGTCCACCTCTTGGAGTGAGGTTTCGGAGAAGAACTCTGTCACCAGGCTGAAGATCTCTCCCTTTAACTCTTCTGTCATAGTATGTTTTTCCTCGAGCAGCTTCCTTCGTAGCCGTTTCAGAAGCTACTGTGTAGGCCTCCTGCATTCTCTTTTTCCAGCAGCTAACATAGTCATCATAGTCCATATGAGTTTCATCTTCCCTCAGATTGAAGAGCAGGTCGATGGGCAAGCGTGGGGAACGTCCGAAGATGAGGTAATATGGGGCGTAGCCTGTTGCCTCACTCTTTGTACAGTTGTACGCATGGACAACTTTAGCAAGTGATTCTTTCCAATCCTCCTTCTCCTTGTCCTCCAGGGTTCGTAACATGGACAACAGGGTACGGTTGAATCTTTCCACCTGTCCATTACCTTGTGGATGGTAGGGTGTTGTATGAGAACCCTGGACACCTGAGAGTTCTTTCAACCTTGCCATGAGCTTGTTGTCGAATTCTTTACCCATGTCATGGTGTAGTCTGGTTGGGAAGCCAAACTTCAGCGCAAAGTCATTGAAAAGCTTGTCAGCAACGGTTTTAGCTGTTTTGTTCTTTGTCGGATAAGCTTGGGCGAACCTCGTGAAGTGGTCCATAACAACTAATATATATTCATAGCCATGCTTGCACTTTTCCAGGTGGAGGAAGTCTATGGAGACCAGTTGGAATGGGTAAGTTGACTGGATCGAGGTCAGAGGAGCACAGGTCTGCTTACTCGGTTTCTTCTTCTTGAGACACTCACATTCTTCAGTAACAAAGTGTTCAACTTCTTTTGCCATCTGCGGCCAGTAGAACCTGTCTCTGATCAGGTCGAGTGTTCTTTCCACCCCTAAGTGGCCCATGTCTTTATGGAGCTCTTTGAAAACCAGGGGACGATAGGCTTTAGGGACCAATAACTGCTCTCGGTGGGCTGTTTTGCGGCGCAGGATACCATTTTGGTCGACGTGAAGCTTCAACCACTGCCTGAGCAATGCAGCTACTGCAGGAGCCTCAGACTTCACCTCAATCCTATTTGGTCTTCTACTCTGTGACTTGTACCAGAGCACTCTTGACAGGACCTCATCTGCTTCCTGGGCTATGCGGATCTCGTCTGGTGTAAAAGGCTGGTTGGTGCTGGAATCTTTGATCAACTTCAGAGCACTAACCTGGATAACACCAATGCCTTGACAGGGGTAACTCTGTTCCACCACCACAGACTCCATAGATGCGCTTATGGCTTCCTGTCCAACTTCAGCTGTACAGCTCTTCATGTAACTGTCAATGTCCAACGGCATTCGCGACAGCCCATCAGCGTCTGTATTGGTCTTGCCTGGACGGTAGCGGATGGTGAAGTTATAGCTGGCCAGCTCCGCGACCCATCTGTGACCTGTGGCGTTGAGCTTTGCAGTACTGAGCACATATGTTAGCGGGTTATTATCAGTGTACACCACAAATGACGTTGCATGGTAGAGGTAATCCCTGAAACGTTCACAGATGGCCCACTTCATTGCCAAAAACTCTAATTTGCCAGAGTGCAGGTGGTACTTTTTTTCTGCTGGACTCAAGGTGCGGGAACCATACCCTATTACTCTCATCTTGCCTTGCTGTCGCTGGTATAAAATAGCACCTAACCCAACTTGCGATGCATCACAATGTAACACAAAGGGCTCTGTAAAGTCAGGGTACCCAAGGACAGGAGGTCTGATAAGTGCATCTACGAGCTGGTTCAATGTCTCTTGGTGGACGCTAGTCCACTGAACGGGCAAGCGTGATGGTAAGTGGCCTTTACTTTTCTTCACCCTTTTGTTCGTCTTCTCAGCTGGGACAGAAGCAGAGTTCTCAGACATTGGAGGACTAAGCAGGTTATAGAGTGGATGGGCTGTACGGGAGAAGTTAGCGATGAAAGGCCTATAATATGAGAGGAAACCAAGCATTTGACGTACCTCTCCGACAGTTCAGGTGAGAGTTTTATTTTAGCTGTGAACCTGCTGCTCATCATGCAGCTGCTGCTTTAACAGTCGAGTTTGGGTTTATTTGTGTTTATTTGTGTTTATTTGTATTTATTTGTGTTTATTTGTATTTGTTTTTGTTTATTTTTATTTAGTTGTGTTTATTTGTATTTATTTGTGTTTATTTGTATTTAGTTGTTTATTTGTGTTTATTTGTATTAATTTGTGTTTGTATTTATTTGTGTTTATTTGTATTTATTTGTGTTTATTTGAATTTATTTTTATTTATTTTTATTTAGTTGTGTTTGTTTGTTTGTGTTGTATTTATTTTTGTTTATTTTTATTTAGTTTTTTTTGTGTTTATTTGTATTT
>JBBPBX010034595.1:17574-32534 GCA_038048925.1 Garcialebias charrua
CATAATCAAAGTCAAAGTCAAAGTCAAAGTCAACTTTATTGTCAGATCTGCAATATGTACAGTACAGGACATACACAGGACCGAAATTGCGTTTCTCTCAGTCCCTCGGTGCAACAGTAAACATCTAAACATTGAAACACTGAAACATATAATAATAGACATAAGCATAAAATAGTAAAACTAACACTGTCCTGAGTTTTTTGCATAGTGGTATAAGAGTATGAAAATTTACACCAACTCTAAAACTAAAACATTAAACATTTAATGAACATAATATTGTCCTGAGTTTTTGCATACTAGTATAAAAAAAGAGTATAAAAAGTATAACTAAAATAAACTAAAGGTTTCTAGCATTGACATTTGCAAAGTGGCAAAGCAGCGTATGAGTCAATGTACACAGTATATGTATGAGGTAGTAGTTGATGTTGTTATAGAGGCAAAAAGTGGCATATGCAGTAAGGCACATTGGGCATCCCTAAATAAGACCTGTTCAGAGCACACTGTATATGTACCAGCAGTGGTGTAGATATTAGAGTAGTGTAAATAAATGTAAACAGTAGTAATTACATGTAAGCAGTAGTAATAAAAGTAAACAGTATTAATAAATGTAAACAGAGAATGTAAACAGTATTATGATTATAGGCAGTGATGTAATACAGACATTAGTGCAAGTATGAGAAGTAGTGCAAACTGTATGAGCACATGACCGAGAGTTTAGTGAAAACCCGTTTGATGACACAGAGTCTAGTGTTAAAATCTTTGTGTTGAGTGGTAATGTGTGAGAAAGTTTTAGTGTTAAGGCAGTTCAAATGGGAGGGGGGGCAGAGCAGGCAGAGTGTTTAGCATTCTGACTGCCTGATGAACAGAGCTGTCTCTCAGTCTGCTGGTTCGAGCCTGGAGACTCCTCAGTCTCCTCCCTGATGGCAGCAGTCTGAAGCAGCTGTGTAGTGGGTGTGTGGGATCACCTGCCATGCGGTGGGCTTTCCGAGTGAGGCGTTTGCTGTGTAAGTCCTGCAGTGAGGGCAAGGAGGTGCCCACGATCTTCTCAGCTGCTCTCACAATGCGCTGGAGGCTCTTGCGGCAGGATGCAGTACATGCACCAAACCACACAGTGATGCAGCTGGTCAGGACACTTTCTATGGCACCTCTGTAGAAAGTAATAATGGTACTTCTTCCAGTTATTTAACAATTAACAATGGTGTACCACAAGGCTCAGTCTTAGGACCAACCTTCTTCACAATCTAAATAGCTAATGTAGTCAGAGCATCCCTAATACATCTTTACATTTCTATGCTGATGATACAGTTGTTTATTGTCGAGCTAAAACAGTAGCTGAGACTTTCCAGCTTTTGCAATCTGCTTTTGACATGATCCAGTCAGATTTGCTCCACCTCAGACTTGTACTTAACACTGACAAAACCAAGAGAATGTTGTTTTCTAACAGGAAGTCAGTCCCAGCTGGTCTTCCTTCTATTTGATCTTCAAATGGTGTTTTGAGTTTGTTGATTTCTACAAATATTTGTGTATCTTGGTCAATTCACATCTCTCTTTTAAGCTCCATGTGGGAAACTTGGTAAGGAAACTAAAAGTTAAACTGGGTTTATTTTTAAAAAATAGATCCTGTTTAACTCTGAATGTTAGGAAATGCCTTGTAACCACGACTTTCCTTCCCTCCATTGACTACGGTGACATTATCTACATGAACGCTCCTACAAGCACCCTGCAGATGTTGGATGCTGTCTATCACGGTGCACTAATTCATAACTGGCTGTAACTACTCATCACTGCCAGCAGATTTGGATGTTGTCAGTCCATACAATGGGCGTTATCAACTGTTATCATCCCCATTCGTATCGGCGAATAGGTAACAATCTACCTACTAGCATGTTTAACAGAACGTTATCAGCGTTATAATCGCTGTGAGTAGGCAGCATGTTTCCGTAAACCCGGAAGTGTAACGTTTTTGTTTTTTTCAGCTTATGTAACCTTTTTCCTCAACCTAACCTTAAACCTGACCCAGAGGACCAACCCTAAACCTAATCAAGACCCTAAACCTAACCGAAGATCCTTTACTCTAAACCTAACCACGTAGCTAAAGACGGAGCCTGCTGTCATCGCTTGTAACTGTGACAACGTACCTTTAAACCTACTAGTAGGTACAGTAGGGGCATTCTGACCACTATGAATGGGGATGATAATAACTGATAAGGGCCATTTTAAGGATGATAACATCCGAAGCGGGTGTCACTGCACCACTGGTTAACTGGTCATCATTAACTTCATGTAGACTCTCCCACTGGTACATTTTCATCTTTAAATCACTTCTTGGTCTGCTGCATTCATACATCTCCTCCTACATGTCTCTGCGTGAGTGCAGCTACAGCGTGCACTCTCAGGACATGATTACCTGCAGTGTTCCCTCAGTGAGGACTGAACTAGTCAAAAGGGCCTTCTCCTACTCCGCTCCTGTTTCCTAGCATGTCTTGCAAAAAGACCTGAAGCTCTCGACCTTGACCTCTCTAAATGGCTTCAAACATCTGTTAAGTTCATGGCAAAAACCAATGCAGACATGTTCCTGTTTTTTTTCTACACCGCCTTACAATCTACTGTTTTTTTGTTTCATTATTTTTATATACCATTTGCTTTAATTTTTCTTTCATTTATTCTTCACAGTTTACATTATTTATTTTATGAGTGTCCATTGCTGTCATCATCCTTTATTAAAATCAGGTCTCTCTTATAAATGAGTCCCTGAGGCTCAATGGGATTAACCTGTATAAGTAAAGGTTGAGCGAATTATCTTTTACCCGTTACTTCCTTTTCGGGTCACATGAGTCACTCATGCCTAAATTCAGCCATCACTGTGCAAGAGGCGGGATACACCCTGGACAAGTCTTCAGTCCATCACAGAGACAAACGAGTCAAACAATTGTTCAATCTCTCACTCACACCTAGAGGCAATTTAGAGTTATCAATCAGTCTAACATATATGTTTTTGATCTGTGGGAGGAAACAGGAGTGCCCAGAGAAAACCCATGCATGCACTGAGGGAATGTGCTAACTTCATCCAGAGAGGTCCCAGACCAGGATTTGAACTGACGACCTTTTGGTGGAGAGATAGCAGCTCTTACAACTGCACCACCATGCTGCTATGAAATCTAAAAACTTTAATTGAGATTTGGTAAAAACCCAGAGATATCCGAATGACTGCCCAGCCATGATGGGAGGCTGTGGCTAAGTGGTTAGAGCAGTTCTCCTCCAATGTGAGAGTTGGGGGTTTGATTCCACCAGCAGTCACATGTTGAAGTGTCTCTGGACAAGACACTGAACCCCTCATTGCCTCCACTATGTGTCCCATCAGTGTATGAATGTGATAAAGCTCTGATCATTCTTTGTATAGATCTAGTAAAGTGCTGTTTGAATGGGTAAATGAGGGCACAGATTGTATTGCAACGTTTAAATTTCAAATCCTGTTTCTGCTCTAAATGATTACTTCATTAGTTTTTTTCCTCAAAGATTTTTGATCATGTGGTTTTGTTTTTGCAGCAAACTTCTATCAAAAGTCAACACACAGTTCTTGATGGGGAAGCACATGTCTAATACGTGAATGTTTTGTTTCAAAACTATGTAAAAGATGAGTGAAAAACTTAAAACACTACAGTAACAAAGCTGATTCAGTGTTTATACATCAATAAGAACATACAGAAAAGATAAGATGCCAATGTGCAGATGCTGCTCTTGGTTTTATTTTCCATGTTTAGAATTGAAAATTCTGCTCTGTTTTGTTGTTGACGGATGTGCTCACAGAGCAGCCAGGCATCAGGTTTGTGTGTCAACGTGCCCCATTTTTGCCTAATAAATTGTCTGCATGATGGGAATCTGACTGCGACAGGAGGCAAAGCACAGAGAAGGCAGGCTAATGGAAGAAGATGAAGGATGCAGCAGAAGGGAATCTGACTTTGCTCAAGGAGGTTTTCTTCTGCACTCAAGAGTGATAATACTAAAATGAGCAAATTAATAAATAAATGGTGGCTTTTGTCAAGAGCTTTCAACACCCCCAACGAGGTGCGAGGAGCAGGAAAAATGAGTGATGCTCGTTAAATCTGACCCAAATCCTGAGAGGCGGAGGGAAAACCCGGAGCAGAGAGGGATCCTGGCTGACCTAAATATGAGAGGCTTTGAAAAGCAGCCATGCATCACATTAGATCACTCCTCAGTCATTTTGCTCTCAATGAGAATGACATTACAGTCTGTTAAGGTTCTTTGTAACATGGAGACACCTCTTCTTCACTGCTGGACTCGGATGACATCATCAGCCGCATGAACCCACATCAATCCTGACATTCAGTCCACTCATCCAAACCAGAACATCCTCAGTCCTAACCTGCACCTGATGAATGAGATGGAGGGACTCCATCTATTTTCAGATTAAAGTGAAACTGGATAAATGAATATTCAACCTTCTGGAAGTGCTGGGGACAAGAATCCTAGATTTTAAAAAAATGTCTGGAAACAAAAGACTTATTGATTAAAGTTTAATTTTTATCATATAGGTAGAGCTTGGCCCCTATCTCCCTTTGCTCAGATATTGTAGTAGCGTAGTCATGTTGATGAGGCCCATTACTCTACATCCTCCATGACTTGTTAGACATGGCTGGATCAGACACCTCAGTAAACAGTGTTGCAGATAGAGTCAAGGTTTTCCAGCCACAAAATCTGTTAAAAGCCACCCCATCACACACACACAATATATATAATATATAATATATATATAATATATATATATATATATATATATATATATATATATATATATATATATATATATATATATATATACAGGTAGTCCCCGACTTACGAGCGAGTTCCGTTCCTCCGAGGCGCTCGTAAAGCGAAAATTCGTAACTTGGAACGGCCGCCACGTGTCTCGTAAGTCCGGAATTTCGCTCGTAAGTTGGAACGGTTTTGCTAGCGCGACTACAAACACTCGTTTTTCATCGAAAAACTGCTTACGAGTGCATAAAAATGATCGGAAACGTGTGTCCACATGTTTAGCTAACGAACTGTGGTGAAAAAACACAGAAAAACTCTGTATTTTTTGCGTTTTTTCCAAAAATTCGCCAGCTCGTAAGTCCGGAACCTCGTAGGTCAGAGCGCTCGTAAGTCGGGGACTACCTGTATATGTATGTATATATGTATATATGTATGTATGTATATATGTATGCATGTATATATATATATGTATATATATATGTATATATGTATATATATATATATATGTGTATATATATATATATATATGTATATATATGTATATATATATATATATATATATATATATATATATATATATATATACAGGTGACCCCCGATTTACGAACGAGTTAGGGAGATAAGAACGGTTCGCAGCTCGATTCTGCCGTAGCTAGGGGGTGAAAAAATTATTTTTTTTAAATTATCATGCTAACGGAGCGCGCACACATTTAAGCATGTACAGTAGTGTACTGTAATGTTAAACATTGCTATTCACATTTACAGAATAAATAAAAATATATTTTCTTACTTTGAGATGGTCAAAGCCGACATCTTAGGTTGCCATGCGTTGATTGTTTTCGGGCCGAGCAGCGCGGGGGCCGGCGAGCCACCGCAGCTGCTCCAGACCTGTGTTAGCTAGCTGGCTAGCTTCTGCTAGCCAAGCCATGAGCTGGTGTTGGAGCGGCGGCGCGATCAATCTGCAGCTCCTGCTCCAGCCTGAGACGTCCACAGAGCTCACAGAGCGATTCCAGCTAGTAATTAATCCATATGATGCGATCCTGGTCACCAGTGTTCAAAGGCCGGCTCCCGTGTTAGCTCCCGTGTTAGCTTCTGGAGCTAGCCAGGCCGGAGGTGTAGCCAGGCCGGCCGGAGGTGTTCGCGCGGCGGCCTGGCACGATCGGCGATAAATCCGCTGCTGCCTGAGACATCCACAAAGTTCACAGAGACGTTTCCAGCTAGTAATTAATCCATATGAGGCCATCCTGGTCACCAGTGTTCAAAGGCCGGCTCCCGGCAGCTAACCTAAAATGGCGTCCGGTGTTCTACATTAATTTGTGACCGGAGACCCCCGTGACTGAACCTAAAATGGCGTCCGGTGTTCTACATTAATTTGTGACCGTGTAAACTGAAGACCTACTTCCTGCTGCCCAAGATTGCTCAAAAATGATCAGAAATGATCATTTTTATCATAATTATTATTTATAAAGCCTTTAAAACAACCACAGCTGCAACAAAGTGATGTACACATGAAATTTAAACAAAAAAAAAAAAAATTTAATACAGTAATTTCATATTTTTATTAAATATGATACGTTCGTAGGTCCCGTTGTTCGTAGGTCGATGGAGTCGTAACTAGGGGGTCACCTGTGTATATATATATATATATATATATACAGTATATGTATAGTATACAATTTTTTTCTGCCTAAAACTTACTTCACAGTTTAAAGTTGGATAATTTTGGATGTAAAATTCTGCCAGATTCTTTATTCTTGACCTGCAAAGTATGCACAGTCTGTCGTAAACCAGATTTTTGCTTTGTTCCTGATACAAACATCACGTGTACAGTATTTAATGTGCTCACTATATTCACGAGTTTTTGCAAATCAACATGTTGAGGGCAGGAACGGGCACTCTGCTGCTCTCTTTAAACACGCCAGGGGAAAATATGCTCTATTGTGACGAGGCATCACGCTGTCGTTTTATTTATTTATTTATTTTTCCTCCACGGCTCTTGCTGGTTTTTAAAGTGCAGCTCTTCCAGATCACATTGAAAAACTTTCATAGCTGCATTGTTAAACTGTCTCAAGTACATTTTTGAGCCAAAGCTCAAAACTGGAATAAAACTGAATAAAGCTAAATGCAACGATGAATGAAATTTAAACTAGCATTTCTTGAAAATCAATAAGATATGTCCAATGATTTCAGATCTCTGTGTAGGTCTGACATGATGGTTTTCTATAATTAAACCAAACAGTCGGTCTTTAGTTGAGTTATAAACTTTGTTTTTGGGTCAGATCTATAAAATGCACCAAGGCTGTTCGTGGTTTGTTTTTATTATCTTCACATTCATGAAGAAATAAGTTTACATCTCTGGATAAACAAATTGATCAGCTTCTGACAAGAATCTTGATTTGATTCTCAAAAATATGAAGAAAAAAATTTTGGTTTGTTTCTGGCTCATAAAAATGCGTCAGCTAAACAGAAGGCAAAAATCTGACATTTTCCTGGTGTGTGAATGCACCACAGCTGAGTGCAAACGGACAGAAGCCTGTTTTAGTTGTAGTTTTTCCTGAGTGGAGAAAACTAGAACATATCTGTTTGTTCTAAAGACATTTTATAACAGTAATAAATGATATTAATGATGTTTAAATGTCAACAAACAGGCAAACGATTTAATTCCAGCTTTCTGAGTTAGACTTTAATCTTGCAGGCAGCTAGACAGACACAAACAAATGTTTTATATTTGAATAGCTATGATTATGAAGCTGAATATTCCCATTTATATATATAAATTTTGTTACTTTTAGTACCACAAGATCACATGCATTAAACTCTAGGTCCGTGGGCCAAATCCAGTCCGCCATAACCATTTCTGTGACTCCACAGAGACAGAACTTCAAGATAACAGATGTGTGATTCAGTATTACTTTATTAGTCAAATCAAATCAGTTTTTGTGTTTATAATGCCAAATTACTCAAACATAAAATATTTAATTTTTAGAAGTAGTCATTGAATGCAGAGAAAGTTATATTTTACCAGTTTGTTAATAGGTTGTTTTATCAATACATTCTGCCATGTCCTGCCTTTTGAGGACATTCATGATCTTGATGTGGCCCAGAATAAAAATGAGTTTGACGCCCCTGCACTGGATGATACATATAGGATAATGTAAACAGGGCTGTCAGAGTTGCAATGAGTTTATGTCAGGTGGGTGAATGATCTGATCATCTGACTGTTGATTGCAGTAATCTACATTATTAACAGAAATAGAGGGCCCTGAACAAATTTCGCTTAGGGCCCCATGGAGGCTTGGGCCGGCCCTGCTCATAATGAGACAATTATCACCAATACGATAAGTCCCTAAATGTCTATATTGGACTAAAATATCAGCCCAACCAATATATCGGTCAGACTCTAGTATTTATGCTCCAAGATAAACTAGTAGCTGTTTGAAATATAGCTCTGTCAGTGTTTCTCTTAATTAATTTCATATATTAATATTTTTTTTCTTTGGTTAATTCTAGGGATGCACGGTATTGAATTTTTGGCCGATAAGCCGATATATTAAAACTTATTTGGCCGATAACCGATGCTGATACCGATATTTTACCGGTATATATAAAAGTCCAGTTGTCTAGTATAAAGTCCAGTTGATCCTGTATTGAACGCCTTTTTTGATTTTACCGGTATATACTTTCCTTTGTCAGAACATAGCCCTCTTATTTAGGCTTATTTTATACAAAAATTGTGTAACAGCTGTAAGAGCTGGTGACATACAGTAACAGCCATATGATATGCATAGCACTTTAATATATTAAATGAAAAGTGTTAAATATTATTTATTAGCATTATTCAACTGCGATGCTGTCTCACTTGTGGAGGCTTGTTCCAGGTTCCTAGCTGCAGTGTGAGATCCTCTGCACTCCTGTGCATGAAGGACAGACTTTTTAAGTTCAAAGTTTTTGTCTATCCATTGTGCCGTAAGACGAATGCTAACGGGGCTAACACTCGACGTCCAAACATCTACAGTATGGTAAAACTCACCCGAGCCTTGCTATCGGCTATTAGCTTCTGGATGGCGTCGGAAATGAAGGCTTGTAACTCGGGTAATGTTACGTTGGAAAAATATCTCTGACTGCGGATGATGTAGCGAGGCTCAACGTAGTCCATAAATCTTCGGAATCTAACATCCTCACCAACGAAAAGAAAACTTCCACACTGCCGACATTTTGAAATTTCCTCTCCACCATGAGATCAGGTCAGTGTGCGTGACGTCATCGCATTGCACTCCCGCTGCAACTTCTTCGCGTTGCGCTGCTGCTGCAACTTCATCGCGTTGCGCTGCTGCTGCAACTTCATCGCGTTGCGCTGCTGTTGCAACTTCATCGTGTTGCGCTGCTGCTGCAGGCAAGAACAGCACCTTTTATATCGATGAGTTATTTTTAATGGAATGACCAATGTCCGATATTGAGATTTAACGCTAATATTGGATGATACCGATACCATGCCGATAATATTGTGCATCTCTAGTTGATTTCCTTGACACTCTGTGGTCAAATGAACACAACAGTTTTTGTTTACCGTATGTCTTAAAATTTATTTAGTTTTTTTTTCCTTCTAAAGCTCAGGACCTTTTCAAATACAGTATAAGAACAATATAATTTTTGTCTTTTTAAATGTGTGAAGCAATTACATTCAGATATATGTTAAAACAGGAAGTGATCATATTCATTTTTTGAGAATGCTGCTTTAAACATGCATGTAGGATAACATTACAAAGGTAGTTACAAATAATATAAATGTTACATTAAAAAAAAAACTTTTCTTCCTGCTCAGTCTTATTAATTATTTTATATTAGTCTTGTTTGGGTGGTTTTTTATTTTTATTTTGTGGGACATTGTTTGTACTCTCTGGACCTCCTTTAGGACACAAAATGTGCCTCAGGACAATCAATGAAAATGAAAATTTCTGTGAAGCATCGAGTCGTTCAGACACATAGAGATGCCGTCACCTGAACTGAACCTTTTGTCTCCCGACGCCGAGCGAAAAGTTATTAATTCATTACTTGTTAGACAAAGATTACATCATGATCCAACATGACATGAAGGTTTTTATTGGTTTAAAAAATAAAACTGACACTTTTTTTACTGTTTCCTAAAATCACGTAAATTAATAAAAATTAGATGTTGACATATTCAGCAGCGGAAAACAGTGGATTAACTTTAATGTTTTTTTATTTTTTATTGTGCAGTTTTATGTTTTGTTGGCTGACCCACCATCGAAAAACCACTTTGAGTCCTCCCAGTATGACTGAACTCATGTTAGTGTGTGTGTGTGTGTGTGTGTGTGTGTTCTGCATGGTTCTGACATGCTTTGAATGGTCAGAGTTTACTCTGATCCACTTCCACAGTCCCACAGTGCCTGCACCCCCCCAGGCCATAAAATCTACTGTAAGAGAGGTTCTTTGGCTGCGCACCAACTCCCCCACCCCCCATCTACCAGGGTGACCCCCTCGCTCCTCTGCTTTAGTGCTGTCCCCCCAATGGGAGATTATAGATATTGCGATCTTTAATATGGGCTTTATGCTCAGAGGCCATTATCAGTAATCTGCAGGGTGGGGGTCTGACCTGGTTTTTGCAGCCCCACCACAGGACTGCCACACATTTTATGTACCATCTGTAACATGCTGCCCAGATTTATCAATCTCTGCGCAGAGAAGCTCGAGTTAACGGATAAGATGGCCGATTTTTCTGTGGTTCGGCTCCTTGAGTTAAGCTCCGCCTCTTGATCGATTTCATGGAGATCGGGTCAGTCCTGTACAAGTACAGGTAGTCCCCGATTTACGAGCGCTCTGATCTACGAGGTTCCGGACTTACGAGCTGGCGAATTATTGGAAAAAACGCAAAAAATACTGAGTTTTCCTGTGTTTTTTCACCACAGTTCGTTAGCTAAACATGTGGACACACGTTTCCGATCATTTTTATGCACTCATAAGCAGTTTTTCGATGAAAAACGAGTGTTCGTAGTCGCGCTAGCAAAACCGTTCCAATTTACGAGCGAAATTCCGGACTTACGAGAAGCGTGGCGGCCGTTCCAATTTACGAGATTTCCGGTTTACGAGCGCCTCGTTGTAACGGATCTCGCTCGTAAATCGGGGACTACCTGTACAGTAAATAAATGGTAAATGGAGCTTATTTATATAGCGCTTTCCAGCCCCCTGTGAGGAGCCCCAAAGCGCTTTACAATACCAGCCATCCACCCATTCATTCACACATTCATACACCGGTAGTGGTAGCCTGCCTTGCAAGGCACCATCCAGACCTACCGGGAGCAACTCGGGGTTAAGTGTCTTGCCCAGGGACACAACGACACATGGTGGGCGGACGCGGGATTCGAACCTCCAACCTTCCGATCGGGGGACGACTGCCATTACCACTACACCACGGCCGTCGTTTTGATGGACCATCGCATGATCTGAACATCGCATGATCTGACCATCGCATGATCTGACCATCGCATGATCTGAACATCGCATGATCTGACCATCGCATGATCTGACCATCGCATGATCTGAACATCGCATGATCTGACCATCGCATGATCTGATGTTTGTTTCCAAGCTTTATACAATGTATTCTGGAAAAACTGGAACATTTTGCCTTCTGGATAGTTATTTTTCAGCAATAACGTCATAAACACAGTTTGTACTTAACAAGTACCTAAAATTAACTCCACAGGTAACAGATTGGACATGTTCCTAAAAATCTCAGCCGACTTGGCAACATTACAGTTCGTCTTTCTGACATGAAGTTTACAAAATTCATAACTGAAAGGTGATTTATTCAGCATGTTTCTTGTCCTGCAGTTTTCAAGCTATTTAAACATATCATACATTAAAACGTTCAGCACTTTCAGGACAATTGTAATGACTTTTGGTATCGGTGCAACTTTAGCTTTTTGAAATATTTAGCCTTTTCTGCCATTTTCTTCCCTCATAGAAAATGAATTGAGTTCATTTTACATCATATCTTTAGATGTGTTTACAACCTTTTACTGCTCCTTTCACATTTTGTTCTGCTTCAGCTTCTTTCAGCTTCCTTGTGTACATTTTTTTCTGCTACTTTCAGTTTTTTTCAGCTGTTTTGTGTTCCTTTCAGATTCTTTCTGCTAACTACAACATTTTTGTGCTTCTTACTTATTTATGCTAATTTCAGCTTGTTATACTCCTTTCAGCTGATTTGTGCATTTCAGCATTTTCTGCCATTTCAGACATTTACGGTAGCTGTTTTATGCAAATTTTAGCTTTTCCTGCTAATTCCACATTTTTTACACTCATTTCAAAAAATGTCAGCCTAATTCAGCAAATAAAATTCTCTCTCCACTTCCTTCTGGTAAATTAAGCTTCTTTCTGCTTTGATTTTTTTTAGCTACCGGTACTTTTCAGCTGTTTTTTTTTTTTGTGTGTGCAAATTTAATCATTTTTCAGATAATTTCCACTTTTTGTGCTCATGTCTGCTTCTTTAAGCTTAAGTGAGCAAATATATTCTTTCTGCTAACTTAGCTTGTTCTACATTTTCAGCTACATTCCAGCATGCTTGCTTTTAGCTAATTTCAGCTGTTTCTCAGCAAATTCTTCTGCAATAAACATTCACACTGCATTTTCGCAGGAAATGAAATTTCTCTGGTTTAGCTTTCCTTTCAGTTCATGTGATTATTGCTGAAAAGGATGGGCGATAATATTTTTTGCTCATGTCTGTGTTTGTCTGACTCTTAACTTAATATCTCAGGAACTACAGGACAAATTTAAATGAAACATGGACGTTTGTCCACTGCTAATTTCTTTAGGGGTCAACATAAACATAAACAAATCATAAACACAGAAATTGCCACAATTTTACATAAACTGAACTACAGCTTGATGTGTGATGAATTCTGTCTGTTAAATCACATCATGCAGCCATGAGTCTTGGAGTTATTTTAGATTCTTTTGTTGCCCAGAACAAACAGGTTGTTCAAACATTTTCATTTTTTTAGCATCTGCTGTATGAAAAGTTTTGATCTTCTGTAGCACTGATTTTTATTATTTTTGTCTGTTAAAATGTGTTATGGTCTCTGATAGCTGTCTCCTTTCTGGGCCCAAACTTCTGATCTGCTCAAGGTAATTTAACAAAACTTCATACACTTTATAACAGTTAGTATGTATATCACTGTTGTAGTACATTTTAACGCCACACATTGCCACTTTTAGAATAAACAGTCAGCTGAAGGCTTTTTTCACAAACAGCCATCTAAAAGTTTAGTGGCATATCAGTCAGAAATGCAAATAGACATTAGATAAAGGGCTTTCAATGATTTAAAACTTACCTGAGCAAGCCTGCTTGAGTCACTGACCGCACGGCTCATTTTCCAGACCCCCCCAAAAAAATGTTTAAATAAATAAACGGTCGGAAACACGCCATCGGTAGGTAGAGCTCACGTTGGACGTGTTCAGGGTGGTGAAAACTGCGCCCAGCATCTTCCCATTGTTTTGGAACGTTGTGGAATAACTGCGCATGCGTCATTTATAACGAGAGTCTATGGATAAGATCCATGCGCCCCAAAACAGGAAATATATCACCAATCAGAAAACGTTTTTTGAAACTAACAATATAACTCATCTTTACTCGTAAAATATTTATCCTACACAACTAAAAACATATATGCATATATTTCAAAATATTTTTATTTTATTATTTCATTTTTATATTTATTTTTTTAAGTCTTCAATGTAAAATGGTCCAAAAGTTCCAGTGGGGCCGCACCCTAGCGCCCCCTATTGGTCGGCCGCCCCTGATGAATATTAGACTTGGCGCCGTGGAGTCCTGGAATTGTATGGTTTTCTAAGTTTTGTAATAAAGCGTCAATGGGAATCAACGTTCTGTCGCTCTTTTCCAAGCTATGCCAGAGCACATGTTGCTAATGCTAAACTAGCTCTCCTCCTACGCACCACCACCACGTTACAACTTATGCATCAGCACTAGATGATGTGTTTGTGAAATGCTAGCCTGGTTAAAACCAGACCCTTGTACTTCACTTCGCTTTGTACTAGGGTCTGGGACTTGTCCCATAGACAACGATTTCTCCGGCAGATTTTTGAATGGACCAATCAGAGAACAGAAGGCGGAGTTTTGTTAGTTTAGCCTGGCGAGGCCAGGCTATTCAGATAAATTGCTCAGAAACCACTCGGTGGATATTTTTTCTGCCACCAGTGTGTAATTATATGGCTCTAATTTACTGACTGTTGGCCTAGATGAAACATTTGAGATAAAATTCGATTTTTTATCATTTATTTTCGTAGCGCACCCGAGGCTGTTTGGAAAATGTCAAACCGAAACTATTTAAATCCAGCAAATTTGACCATTTCGTGAATTGATTTAGGAACTGTTAAGCTCAGGAGCACTTCTGATATAACGTCAGCTAAGAAATATATTTTTTATCAGCAGAGAAATAATAGTTTTTTACCTTGTTTTATTGAAAATTCCTTCGTGGCGGCAGCCATTTTGAATGACGACGTCAGTCGACATCGTTCAAAACTCCGCCTTCTGCTCTCTGATTGCTCAGGAACACTTCTGATATAACGTCAGCTAAGAAATATATTTTTCTCAGCAGAGAAATAATAGTTTTTTACCTTGTTTTATTGAAAATTCCTTCGTGGCGGCAGCCATTTTGAATGACGACGTCAGTCGACGTCGTTCAAAACTCCGCCTTCTGCTCTCTGATTGGTCCGGTCAAAAATCTACCGGAGATATCCTTGTCTATGGGAGAAATGCCAGACCCTAGTACAAAGCGAAGTGAAGTACAAGGGTCTGGTTTTAACCAGGCTAGTGAAATGCTGAAACCAGCCATAATTGTACAATGTGTCCAGCAGAGGGCACATGAAGACTACTGGCAAGTCATGCACTTAAGTTTCACTTTCATATTCAGCACAGCCAAAGCACAGAGCACTGCTGTGTAGCACATTTTGTTGAACAGAGCATGGTAAGTTTGTTGAAAGTGTTTTCATCACCCTAGCTCCAAAGTCAAGGTCACAAATCAAGGTCAAATGTTTTGTAAGACCTTTGCTTGTCCTGATTATTACTATAGATTGTTGTATTTTTTTTTTATTGTACTGTACTGTACTCTATTAATCCCCAGTGGGGAAATTAATTCGCTGAAGTTTTC
>JBBPBX010034596.1:10865-24305 GCA_038048925.1 Garcialebias charrua
ACAAGTATGCCCACTCCTGCTCGGCGCCTCTCACCAGGGGCAACTCCAGAGTGGAAGAGTGTCCAACCCCTCTCAAGGAAACTGGTTCCAGAGCCAGAGCCATGCGTTGAGGTGAGTCCGACTATTTCTAGCCGGAACCTCTCAACCTCACACACTAGCTCAGGCTCCTTCCCCACCAGAGAGGTGACATTCCATGTCCCAATGGCCAGCTTCTGTAGCCGAGGATCAGACCGCCAGGGTCCCCGCCCTCGGCCACCACCCATCCCACATTGCACCCGACCCCTTTGGCCCCTCCCATAGGTGGTGAGCCCATGGGAAGGGGGACCCACGTCTCCTCTTCGGGCTGTGCCCGGCCGAGCTCCATGGGTAAAAGCCCGGCCACCAGGCGCTCGCCAACGTGCCCCACCTCCGGGCCTGGCTCCAGAGTGGGGCCCCGGTGACCCGCGTCCGGGCGAGGGAACATTGATTCCATTAGTGTTACTCATCATTGGGGTCTTTGGGCTGCACTTTGTCTGGTCCCTCACCTAGGACCTGTCTGCCTTGGGTGACCCTACTAGGGGCATGAAGCCCCTGACAGCATAGCTCCTAGGATCATTGGGACACTCAAACCCCTCCACCACGGTAAGGTGGCAGCCCAGGGAGGGGCTGTTTAACTATACAGTACAGTTCTCAATTAACTTTTTATTTATTTATTTAACCTTTATTTCACCAGGAAAATCCAATTGAGATTAAAAATGTCTCTTTTGCAAGAGAATCCTGGCCAAGACCGGCAGCAGCACACATAAGTTACAGAACATTCACAGCAAAAACAGAAAAATTTAACTCCGTCATCAATAAATTAATTAAAAGATTCCTCGGTTAAAATATTATCTACAGACAGATTCCTTCTCCAAATCAGTAAGAACAGCCTTAAAAACATTTAGTGGCAACAGCTCCTTTAGATTCATGTATTTCTGCAACTGGTTCCAAGAAGATGGAGCAGAAAACTGAAAAGATTTCTTTCCAAGTTCAGTTCGGACTTTAGGCACCGAAAGTAAAAAAAGTTCTCACAACGAAGAGTGGCCTTTGGTGGACTTTCTCTTTATAAAAGCCAACAAATATGAAGGAAGAAGTCCTAGTATGGCTTTATAAATGTACTGTAAAAATATACAAGTGGCCAAGGCCGTCCATCCAACCCAGTTGTATAACATGCAATGATGCGTAAAACCTTTTAAACATGTTATAAATCTTAAAACTCCATGATAAACAGTATCCAGTGAATAAAGACTTTGAAGAGACGCATGCATGTATAAAATGTCCTCATAGTCCAGTACAGACATAAGTAGCACTAATCAGTCGCTTTCTAGCCTCCAAAGATAGACAGGATCTGATCCTGAAATAAAATTCCAATTTTAATCACAGCTTCATCGCCAGCTGTTGAATGTGGGAAGTAAAATACAAAGTGTCATCTACTAAAAATCCTATATATTTATACTGTGATGCATTTTTAATTTTCAGACCTTCAGCTGTAGTAATGCCTAGAAGATCCTTCACATCTCCATTTGGGAAAACAGCATCACCTTCGATTTATCTGCATTTATTTACACTTTAGAATCCAGTACTGTAAATGAAAGCATGTGTGTTTTAAAATAAGGGTTGTGACTGCTATTGTACCATGTTAGAATTGTGTCTTTTGAAATGTGAACATTTGGAAAAACTGTTGAAGCATCTGTGAATCTTGTAGTGCACATTATAAAATGTGTGCATCTTATTGTATGTATACAAATCTCACATGCTAGTACTTTTAGACTGATTTATCTTCATATTTTCCTGCTTTTTCTTTTATATTATTTAATATGTAATGCCTCAAGGCTATGAAAAGCATATAGTCAGTAACTTAATGATGGAAACATTTTAGTCAAATATTCATGGGTAAAACTCAAGTTTATCTCAACAAGGGAAATATCAACAGCTGTCCATCTGCTGTGTCTGGCTGCTCTCTTGCTCCGCTACAGAGATAGACGTTTGGAGTGATGTGTTTACTGATGTCCTTGGTTGTGATTTGAATCTGCTTGTGTGTGTTAGAGTGAGGAGAAGGTGCGCCAGCTGCAGGAGATGCTGGAGATGGCCGAGCAAAGGTTGGCTCAGACCATGAGGAAAGCTGAGACTCTGCCAGAGGTGGAAGCTGAACTGGCTCAGAGGGTTGCAGCTCTCTCCAAGGTAACACAAGCTAACTCTCATCCACTGATGTCAAAGCAGACAAACTGGATGACACACTGGATGAGGCTACTGTACTCACAGTAAATCCATGTGTCCCCCCCTGCAGGCGGAGGAGCGGCATGGCAACGTGGAGGAGCACCTCAGACAGCTGGAGTCACAACTGGATGAGAAGAACCAAGAGCTTACAAGAGTACGCGTGTGCGGTTTGCATGTGCAGTGCCCCTGCAGGGTCACTCTGACCTCGCACATTAATTGTATGGACTTGATGCTCCACATGTGCTAGACGTCTTGATTTTCAGCTCTGTGCTCCTTCATGCGTACAAACACACCAGAAACACACATTCAAGAAGAATTTGTCATTTTACCAGTGCATTGTTGCATGAAATCTAACCAAATTCATCACTTCTTGCCACCCCCTCCTCTTTCCCCTCCTCCTTTAAGACTGATTGGCCACTATCTTTAGACTCTAGATAATTCAAGCGCTGCTAATTTCTCTCACTCTCTCCATGATCTCATGACTATATTTAGCTGAAGGGGTGATCTAAGCATTCACATGTCTGTTTGTGTCTGTGATACTTTTATGTTTGTGAAATCTCGGGTGGCTGTGATTGGGTAGACGTCAGGGAAGCCGACCCAGTACCTGAAAGTCCCAGGTTCAACCCCCAGTCATTGCACATCTCATGGTGCACAGGACACCCTATCCCCAATTGCTCCTGGGGCAGCTTTCAATAGCTGCCCACTGCTCCACCTGGGGGTGGATGGGTTAAATGCAGAGAGCCAATTTCGCCATTGTATGGGAACATATATGACAATACATACACATTATTATTATTGTTATTATTATTATTATTGCAGCATATACGTTCAGCACATCATTTCCCGATTAAGAGGAGCTAACCCTTATCTCATCATCTCATAAATGATGGCAATCAGGCAGTTCTGGCTGTGAGATCCATTGGTAGCCAAGTAGACCTATATCTGGTAGCTGGTGATCTAGGGCTAAATGCTCCTTATCATTTAATCCGCACAGAAATGCTTCATTAGCTGCAAAATACACCCACGTGGAGTTTGTATCAAAGAGAGAGCGTGACGTTGTTCTCTTGGGTCACCTCGTCAGGCTCGTCAAAGGGAGAAAATGAACGAGGAGCACAACAAGCGTTTATCTGACACAGTGGATCGTTTGCTCACGGAGTCCAACGAGCGGCTGCAGCTCCACCTGAAGGAGCGCATGGCTGCTCTGGAGGACAAGGCAAGGCCCATGCACACAATCATCTTGAAGTGGCAACAGCTCGATACATAATCTACTTGAACTGAACTATTTACCGTAATGCAAGTTCTTTGATTTTGTTTTTTGTCCAGAACTCCCTCATTCAGGACCTGGAGAACTACCAGAAACAACTTGAAGAGTTCCACCACACCAGGGTCGGTAAACTTTGACGGCACTAAAACATTAGTTTCTTGCCTTAAAGCTGCACTATGTAACTTTGTAGTGCAGTCTGTAACTTTTCTAACAATATATTTTTAACATATTTCTTCACTCTGTCACTATCTACTGACAGACTGATGTTAGACAAAGTAATCTCTGAAAAAAAACTATAGTCCCCTTGCTTCTCTATCAGCATTTATAAAACCACTAAAAACACAGAGTGACCCGGCTTTAAAATTAGTAAGTTCCGTCATCAGCAGTGAAATATGAATACTGTACATCCTTTCGCTAAATGCTATACCTAAATATATTATTGTGGGACCTTCATTATATCCATTATAGCCCTATATTTCAGATTAAACTATGAGATTTGGGCGGCCGTGGCGTAGTGGTAAGGGCAGTCGTCTCCCGATCGGAAAGTTGGCGGTTCGACTCCCGGGACCCGCACCATGTGTCGTTGTGTCCTTGGGCAAGACACTTAACCCCGAGTTGCTCCCGGTAGGACTGGAAAGCACCTTGCATGGTAGTCTGCCGCCACCGGTTTATGAATGTGTGTAGCATTCAATACATGTGTAGCACTTTGAGATTTTCAGTAATGAAAAGTGCGTTATAAATTGAAATAACAATAATTATTATTATCCTGGATGGATTTTCTTATTAAAAATCAATTCCCTTCTAACATAAACTGGCTCATTGCAACTTAAAAGGTCAATACAGTATATGCCTTTAATATCTGCCATTATAGCAATAGGCCCTTGTCAGAATCAAATCAACACAGTTATTAATTTGTTTGTCAGGCCTGGTCTCTGGTGGACAATATCTTTGAGAGATACTCCGTTGTATTTAGCTGCACAGTCTGCACCTTTCCTGGCTTGTGTGAATGAGCCACTGGATGATGTGGTAGGTACCAGACTATTGCTGCGGTCAGGTGCCAAAGCTGGGACTTCTTCTGCATACCCTTTACATATGGTTGACTTCATTGCCTCGACATACTTCTCCTTCAAGTCTGCATTCTTTGTTAGTCTGTGTTCCAGTAGTCATAGTTTGTGTGTTGCAAAGTTGATATTATTTGACAATGTTACTGTTTTTTCTTGAAAGATATGTGTACATGTAAGGTGTAGTGTGAGCCTCCTTTGGAGACTGAATTTTCCCAGTGTTGGGTTACCTTGTGATTGTTAATTGATAGGTTGTTCTCTTTTGTGGGACATCAAGTTTTCAAAACTTTTCTATCCAAGCTTGCAGACTGTGGTCTGATTTGAGGAAGTAGGCCTTGGCTTTCTTGCTTTCCTTATAATCAATTGGTCCATGTATGTCCTAGTCAAGCACTGTCTGGGTAGCATATGGGTCATTATTGCCTCCTATGCAATACTCTTAAGAAGAATAAGAGTTCTTCATAATAAGTGAGTAAAGTTAATGTGTGTATGTGTGTGTCTTGTGGAGATTGGGGTTCAAAATAAGGATCCTTCATAACTGCGAGAAAGGCTTGTGCTGACTTTGGAGGTCATGTCAGAACAAAACAAAACTTGATCATGGGTTCACTTTTAACTGATCTAATTCTATTTTTAAATCATTAGTTTGTAACTTAGGATGTGAGTAACTTGGATCTGTGTCTCGGGTGAAATGTAGATGGATACTGGAGTTTCACAAACAAGAGAGCTGTGCATCTCAGTATTGTAGCCCATCTTATCAATAGCATTGTTAAATAAGAAAGTTAATAAAACTTTACAGAATAACATGCAACAAGTGTCTCAATACTGCAAACGCTGTGAGGTTCATTAAGTAACTCTGCAGTACACAGTAATGACAAACATTGAAGTTAAAGTCTGTCTAGAGGTTTTTAGGGAGACAGAAAGAAGCAAGATATTTCCTAAATAGCAGGTAGTTCATAAGAACCATAGGCGTAATTTACACGGGGGTTAGGGGGGGTTTGACCCCCCCAATAATTTGATCCGGTCATTTAACCCCCCCAATAAAATGAAATCATTTCGTCATTATACATATCTTACATCAATAATTGATTTTCTTTATTCATTCAAATTTTTTAGTAAAATTGCTGCATGTTTTTAACAAACTCCCTGAGGACTGACCCCCTCCCCTGCAAATAATTTGGTATCACCCATCTCACCGGCTACAGGAAGTCACGTGAGTCACGGAGCTGCTCATGAAGTTGCCCAGAAGTTTCTACATGCATGTGTTCGAAAAAGGCCTCCTTTGGTCGGACTGACTCTGTCGCTGCCCGCCCCTTGCTATGGATGTAGCTGCTATTAGCTGTGAGGTTCGCTGTTTTTGTTTGCAAGATACCACTCATAAACCACACCGCGGATTTTTAAATCAAGCTGATTTCACATTTGGTTCAGCTCAGGAGCCCATCTGCTGTAGTGAGGTAAGAAATATATTTTTTAAGCGTTTATTTAACTAAATTTAAAGAAACAAAGCTCCGGTTTGACCCGCCTGGCGCCTGCATAAAATTCAGCGAACTTTTTTTTTTTTAAATCCAGCTGATTTGAACATTTCGTCAAACTCAGGAGTACGTCTACTATCACCCATAAGTCAGCGAAGAAATACTGTATATTTTTAAGCGTTTATTTAGCTAAATTTAAAGAAAGAAAGCGTCCGGTTTGACCCGCCTGGCGCCTGCATAAAAATCAGCGAACTTTTTTTTTTAAATCCAGCCGATTTGAACATTTAGTTAAACTCAAGAACACGTCTTCTATAAAGTCAGCTTAGTAATATATTTTTTCTCGCAAAGAAATAATTGTTTTTACCGTGTTTCTTTGTGAAGTTCTTCGTACTAGCTGGGTCCTGTCGCCGCCATCTTGATCAGGACAAAGCTGACGCGTCGCGTGGAGATGACGCGTATACAGCAAGAGAAATTGAATATGATGTCCCATTAAGTAAAGCAGAAATAAAAATAATTGTTAAAGATAAAATAAATGATATGTGGCAGGAGAGGTGGGATTTAGAGGAAAGAGGAAGACATTTACATAACATACAGAAGGAGGTACTCCTAAGTGACGATAGTAGTTTAATGTCTAGGAGAGAGGAAGTATGGATTAAGTTGAGGATTGGGCACACTACATTAAATAGTGGTCTAAAGATAATAGGAAAACATCCATCAGGTGACTGCTCTAATTGTGGGGTACTGGAAGGAGTGGAACATGTGTTGATTTATTGTAAGAAATATAATAAAGAGAGGAAGGCACTGGAAAGGGTAATGGGGAGTTCGGTGACAATGGTTACTTTATTGAAGAAAAATCAGTCACAGGTTATAACTAAAGCATTTGTTAAATATTTGAAAGTTACAAAATTAGCTGAAAGGATTTAATTTTATTTTAATTAATTAATTAATTAATTTATTTATTTATTTTTTGTTGAAAGTAGACTCTTGAATTACATCTCCGTCCAGTTGATGGCGGTAATGCACTGAGTTTGTAAACTGCCAGTAAACACCATCGAAGAAGAAGAAGAAGAAGAGATGACGCGTATTAAACACTGAAGCGTATAGTGTACAATTTTTTCGTGTTTATTGTTAATCACAACCCCCCCAATGTTAGACCTAAAGTTACGCCCCTGATAAGAACTCATAGTGAAAGATGGAAATGGTCAAATAAATTTGTGAAATACACATCTTAGCACACTACAAAACATGCACACACACAGGCTTCTAAAAAGTTCCCGCTCATTTTTCACAGGGCACAGAGCAGACAAAGGATATATGTTTCTCAGACTAAGACCTTTTTATTGAACCAGGAGCCCGATGATTTTTCACTTAGTTGTGGGAGGGCAGAACAAAAAATGAAAGTCTCTCAGATATAAGTTGTGTTTATTATTCCAGGTGCCATAGCACCTTCCCAAATATTGACGCAGGCACTAGATAAAGCCAGTAAAGGAAGGTCACTATTCATGTATGTGGGAACGCATCGTTCTTGAGTAGAGCATTTCTGGAACATACTGGGCAAATGATAATTAGATTGTCTCTGAGGTCATTCCCATAGCATTTAAGGTCATTCTTGCTTTGGCATATCCAAAGTTTGACAAAAGATGGTGTATTATTTCTCCAATGACTTTCAAGCATCTGTTCAAATAATAAATATAACACAGAGTAAACTTTGCGCACTGTACTGACATGCTTTATTATTAGTATACTGTTGTAATTAAATATTTATAAAGTAAAAGTGTTGTATGATCTTTGCCACATTCATGAATGGCCCTCTCTTCTTCAGGAACGAATGATTGGCGAGATAGATAAACTGAGAAACGAGATTGACCACCTGAAGCGCCGCAGTGGAGCATTTGGTGATGGAGCTCACCCTCGGTATCTTTCTCAGCTTTCTCATAACATCATTAGTTTTTTTTTTACACAGTTCAGAGTTCTTCATGTTCTTCCTTTAAAAACTACAGGTCTCACTTGGGAAGCTCCAGCGACCTCCGCTTCTCTGTGGTGGAGGGCCAAGATGGCCACTACAGCACAACAGTGATCAGGCGGGCTCAGAAAGGCAGACTGTCAGCACTAAGAGATGACCCTAATAAGGTGCTGATTATGGTTTCTTTAAGGGTGTTCACCTACATTAAGCAGTACTTGCAGAGTCACATGTTAACTGCTTTTCTAACCCAGCTCTCCGTCAGCGCTTTATGTAGGTCCATGTCTGCTTGTTAGTAAGCGTTAGCACTTGGCTGTCTGTGTGTGATGATCCTCATATCTTACTTCTCATTCTCTACTAACTCTCTGTATTCCTGTCTCTCTCACCTGCTGCTGGACATGATGTGTGATGTAAGTTCCCTGTTCATCCATTTCTTCTCACATTTCCACAAGAGTCATACTGTGTTTTTTACATGTATGCCTTTAAGCTTAATAACCCACTATGTTCATGATAAATGGTGTGTAATTTTGTTGGCTTTGTTTATATTTGCTCCTATATGTGTTTAGGTGTGTGCAATGTTTGAACAGGACTACCCGTCTCTGCGTGGTAGTGTCAGCCACCTCCTTGGCAGTGACATCGAGGCCGAGTCGGACATGGATGACGACGTCAGCTCGACTCTGCTCTCCCCCAGTGGCCAGTCGGACGCTCAGACTCTCGCGCTCATGCTGCAAGAGCAACTTGACGCTATCAACGAGGAGATAAGGTTGCATATTTCAGGCATATTACAATAAATTGCTCCCAGCGGGGGAATACAGCAAAGCAAGGGGATATAATTGAAGTAGAGCAACAAAACAGAAATAGTTACAACAAAAAGTACAAAAAGTATCAGTTATAAAATTAAAGGTACTGCTGTTACATTGGCATCCACACAGAATACTTATTTTTTTAAACATAGTTTTTTTTTCATTAATTTTTGCATTTTTTCAGTAGAACTTTATAACAATAATAACAAGGAAAAAAACTCCCACTCCATCCCTCGCACACTGGATCAGTCATACATACATAAACAAAAACAAACCAAGCAGACACAGACAAGTTTTCCACATATGATATACTGCCACGTGCCCCAAATTTTTTTACGGAACCCCTCATTTCATTTCATTTTCATTTATTCATTTGTATAGCACTTTACACAACCACAGTGATGGTAACCAAAGTGCTTAAAGGTGCACTCTGCAGTTTTTGTAGAACGCAGCACATAGAACATTTTTCACAGGGAAAGCATTCTGGTCCCTCCCCCTCAGAGCCATATATGGCTCTGCTCCCCCTTGCTCTCGCTGAAATTCAGCTCTTCCTTCTTAGCTCCGCCTCCACTACATGTCCTGTCGCAGCCGCTGCGAAGTTCTGTGTTTATATGTTAATAAAACGTTCTAAAAAATAAAATCAAAACATGGAGCGCTGGCCCAGCACACCAGAACACCATGAAATCTGCTGAGCCTCGCGCAGCCACGTTGAACCCGAGTTTAATTCGCTCGTGACAAATTCATTCATTTCCTCATTTCAGTCATGGAGTCAGCGGAGGAGGAAGCGATCACTTGACTTTTGGCAAAAAAACAAAAGAAAAGTCCAGATCAGGGATGAAGAAGGGGAATTTAATACATTTGTGTCACATACAAAACAGTTTTGCATCGCTTTGCAATCCTTTGAACGAGAATGTGCGCGGCCGCTGGGGCTGGGACAGGCGGGGGCGTGGGTTAGGAGCGTGAGAAGTGAGAAGCTCTGTTTTTATTGGCTGGTTAAAAACTCTGTTTTTATTGGCTGGTTAACGGCGGGTCACTGTGGGAATTTAGAAATGCTTTTAGTAACACCTGGAGAAGCAAGGGGAATATAGTTTTTTTCAGAGATTACTTTGTCTAACATCAGTCTGTCAGGAGATAGTGACAGAGTAAAGAAATATGTTAAAAATACATTTTTAGAAAACTTACAGACCGCACTACAGAAACTGCAGACTGCACCTTTAACAAAAAACAGTGCAGTACTTAAAAAGACAACAGATTAAAAATCAAGAAAAACACAACATAATAGCAAAAATAAAACCAGAAATGTCACCACATATTTAATTACTAAAAGCCAGTTGGAATAAAAAAGTCTTAAGCTTCGATTTAAAAGGGCCAAGGTCAGTTATCTGACGTAGCTCAAGTCGAGGTGCGGCCGCAGAAAAGGCACGGTCACCCCAACGTTTATATTTTGTCCTTGGAACAGAGAGCAGGCGCTGTCTGACCTCAGAGACCTGGAGCGGGCGGGGAAACGTAACAACTCCGTTATATAAGGAGGAGCAAGGCCATTCAGAGCTCTAAAAACAAATAATAAAAGTTTAAAATCTATTCTAAAACGGACAGGAAGCCAATGTAGTTGGAATAAAACAGGTGTGACATACCCTCAGGGTATGTCTTATTTTTTCTAAATGAATATGGTACATCACCTCTCTTAGCCAATGCACATTATGTTAGGTGGGGGGGTGTCCTTCCCGTTGCACAAAATTTGTCTCCTGGCCAACAGAGAGCCAAAGGCAATAACATCCTTCTCGCATTTGCTGAAGGACATATCCACCGGGACCACCCCGAACAGTGAGAAGAGTGTTAATGGGTGTAAAGTTTTGCCACATACTCCAGAGAAGTTATCAAATATAGATTGCCAAAAAGTCTGCACTTTGGGACTGGTCCAGAATGTATGCAGGAGTGTAGCTGGAGTTTGTCTGCAAAGGTTGCATGCTGGGTCCAGATTGGTCTTGATCTTGGACAGTATTGTCGGACCAGTGCAGACTGTGCCCTACCTTGAATTGAATCATAGCATGTCTTATGCAGATTGAAGATGAGTAAATGTTCTTAATGATCCTTCCCCAGATTGAGTCTGGTGTGGGTTCTACCAAGTCTGCTTGAAAAAGACTGTTTACAACAATCAATAATAGTACCTCCAATTAATCCTTTCAAAGAGTTTCATTAAAATCAGTCCAGTGGTTCACAAGATAGATTAACCGTCCCATCTTTGGAAAATATCACTTTCGCTATTAGACATATATGCCTAAAACATGAGTCAGATTATGTGCCGTGTCATTATCTTCTTTACTTCAATTGTTAATCAAAGCTTTTGCATGATAATATGAACCAGGAATATCCTGATACATGCTCAATAATCCAGGTAGAAAATTCTAAAAAAGCTAAGTCTGGTCCTCTGGACACTCAACAAACAAAGCTAAACTTTATTTGTTGAATGTCCAGAGGACCAGACTTAACTTTTAGATTAAGGTCAGGCCCTTTTTGAACATCCAGAGGGCCTGACTTAACAGTTTGTGTTCATGTGTATTTGTGTTGTGTAAACAGGATGATTCAGGTAGAGAGAGAGTCTGCAGACCTGCGCGCCGATGAGATCGAGTCACGTGTGAACAGCGGCAGCATGGACGGTCTCAACGTAACGCTTCGACCTCGGGCCCTGCCCACCTCCGCCACATCCCAGTCCCTGGCCTCATCCTCCTCCCCGCCCACCAGCGGCCACTCCACGCCCAAACATCATGGACGCAACACCAACCACCATCTAGGAATCATGACTTTGGTCAGAGAGATCACACAAACAACCAGGAGCGTACTGAGCTCAAACAAAACTGTGTATTTTTACCACTGTCTGCTTCTGTCTTTGTTTCTGACAGCCGAGCGACTTGAGGAAACACAGAAGAAAAGTAACTGTAAGTTTGCAAATACAACTGAGCCAGCACAGTTTTTATTAGGATTATTTTTCCAAAAATAAGCTGAGGTGGGTTTCTTTCTGAAATTTTCAGTCTCCTGTAGAAATGGACAAAGCTACAATCACGTGTGAGACGTCACCTCCTTCCTCTCCACGGAGCTTACGGCTGGAAACCAATTTTGCACAATTCACAGGCAGTTTGGAGGATGGACGAGGGTAAACACACACACACACACATATACAAGTTGGCGGGTACGTAGCAAGAAATACAACTTCAGGTACTTGGCGTCCACTGTCCAGGAAAATGAGGAGTGTGGTAAAGAGATGAAAAACGGAGGCCAGACAGAATGGAGTGGATGGAGAAAAGTTTCAGGAGTGATTTGTGACAAAAAGGCGTCAGCAAAGGTGAAAAAAAAAAAATTACAGGACAGTGGTGAGACCAGCTATCTTGTATGGTCTGGGGACAGAGACATGGACAAAAAGACAGGAGAAAGAACTGGAAGTTGAAATGAAGATGCTGAGGTTCTCCTTAGGAGTGACAATGATGGATAAGATTAAGAATGAGATCATCAGAGGTACAGCACATGTTGAACACTGGGAGATGAAGTTAGGGAGGCCAGACTGAGATGGTTTGGACATGTCCAGAGGAGGGACAGTGGGTATATTGGTAGAAGGATGTTAGAAATGCATCTGCCTGGAAACAGACAAAGAGGAGATTTATGGATGCAGTTAGAGAGAACATGGAGGTAGTTGGAGTGAGGACAGAGGATGCAGAGGACAGCTATGGAGGAGGATGGCTCTCTGTGGAGACCCCTGAAGAGTCAGAGTCAGAGAGTCTTTATTGTCATTTGCACCGCATGTGGTACATGTGATGAAAACGAGATTATGTACACGGGGTCCCAGTTACATCCCAGTTATTTGTTGAAGAGGGAAAAGCTGGAAGAAGAGGAAGAAGAAGAGGAAGAAGAAGAAGAAGAAGACACAAACAATATTGGAAGTTAAGGTTAGATTGGTACTTAAAGGAATCCTCAGTAAAGACTCAGAAATGTCATGTGAGAAACTGATATGTACACTTAGAATAGATTAGGGATTTATTTACATACATGATTAAAGTGATGACTCATGATGTTCAGTTTCCAAAATATGAATTAAATTTATTCTTATCAACCATAAGTGGATTAGGAAAAGGGGAAGCTAACAATTTATTGAAGTTAAATTACAATACAGGTAGTCCTCGACTTACGACGGAGATCCGTTCCTACGCTGCGTTGTAACCCGAATTTTGACGTAAGTCGGAACATATGTAAATACTTCACCTTATACATACAGTACTGTATTTTACCAAGCACTTAGCCTATCCTAACATAGTACCCTATATAATTATCAAAACACACGTACATTTGAGAGCCATAATGAAGGGAAAAAATAGTTAATTTCCTACTCTGGAATGCTGGTGAAGCCATTTTCTCCGTTCCTCCATCCCTCCTCCGGATTCTCCATTCGTTTACGTCGTAAAACCGCCGTCCATAAAACAGCTACTTTTCCACAGCTGCTGCCTGTCCAGCTTGGTCCAACAAGTTTTGTTTTGTTTTTTGAATGTCCAGAGGACCAGACTTAGCTTTTTTAGAGAGTACAGGGCAGTATTTCTCCGCCGCTACGTTTAGAACGTAAAACTGGAAACTGCGTAACTCGGCTTTTCAAAATAAAATTTTCTAA
>JBBPBX010034597.1:0-32533 GCA_038048925.1 Garcialebias charrua
ATATATATATATATATATATATATGTATATATATATATATATATATATATACATATATATATTATATATATACATATATATATACATATATATATTATATATACATACATATATATATATATGTAGTGGGCATGACCGTGTCCACTTTGATACACCTGTGTATTTTTGAACTGTTCCAGAGATGACCTTTACTGACCTCTCAGTAAAGCAAGACATTTACTACAAATTATTCCATTAGTTGAAATCTGAGAACATAGTCACCAAAAGAGACTATTGGCTTCTTTAATTTTATTCTAATGTAATCAAAAGAATAACATTTTGTCATTTTCATGATGTGTGCTTTTAAGCTGTGTTATTCTGTAAGAGTTAAACTGTGTTCACTGTGTGTTAAAGTTGAAGTCTCGGGTCACAGAGACCCGGCCGTTTTGTTTAGAAAGTCAGAAGACAGTTAATCCGTTGTTTTTCATGAGAAGGGCTCCAGGACGCTCTGTCTTTCCTAAACATTTTCACTCTGCTGTGAATTTCACCTTGAATCTTGATAACAACAAGTGAATTCTTTGCTGGTCCACGGACCAATGAAAAAGACACAAGTCTCACTCCTCTCTTTGATCCTTCTATTAAGTTCTAAGCTGTGGCTGGAACTGATGAGTCTACTGGGAACTTCAAAGAGATGTGAACTTTCCCAAGGAGCTGGGGTACGTTTGGTCAAGAGCTAACGACCTTCGTCTTCAGCTAAGGACTGATAACCTGCTGTTATGAGTCCACTTCGAATGAGCGTAAGCTCAAAACTTTGTTATTCCTTCCTGGAATAAGTTATCTTGAGCCAAAAAACCACGACTGCCACGGCTTCTGACGACGAAAGCAAGTATCACCGATGTAAAGGAATAAGGTGGGGTAAGGTATTTAAACACTTACTGATCCACCCTTATTGTAGATGTGCAGTTTATGAGCAGAGTTTAATTGCACAAACTGCCACCAAAGTGCGGGGTCTCAACTTTTTCAGAATAAATCAATAAACCTGTGATGTGATTAGCCAAGAAATGTAATTTCACGCTTAGACTTCAATTTATATTGGTCTACCAAAAAATAGACCTTTTATTGAAACTATCACAGAATTACATTAAACATTGGTATCGATATTAGCTCTGATTTAATAACTACGTTGACAAGAATTCAAATTAAAACAAACAGACAATTAGGAACTTTCTGTTGGCACATTACTTGACAGATTAATAGCTTATGAAAAATAAGAAATAGGAGGAAGGAGTTCTGGAGCTAAGTTAAGCTAAAGTTGTTTACTTTGAACCAGACTGGGTGACACTTTTCCCACACGAGTAGACTGCTGGGCTCCCGCACGTTCAACCACACTACGGCTCGTTACCTGTTGAAGGTTCGTCTCTTGGAGACAAGAGTGGAGAAGTTTGTGGACACACACGTGGATGGGTTTGTCCACCGGCCGTCCAGTCGGGACTTCAGCGTGTGTGGCTGATTCACGATACGATTGAAGCTCGCCTCCCTCGGCAGGAAACAAAGGTCAAGCGCACAGACTGACTTTCAAAATAAAACTTTAGAAAACAAATTCTTCCAGAAGGTGAGTGAATGGATCAAAGTAAGGCTTTACAATGATCCCCGCTGAGACGTGGGTCGTTGACACATGACCGGGCGTCTCCAGCTTTCCCAGAGGAGAGAGCAGGTTGACAGTTCGTACTCCTCAAAACTCTAACTTCCAAATAGGAAGTGCCCATTATATGGGGGAGGTGGGGTCTCCCCACCTCCTCAACGGCTACAGGCTGGTTAACAAAATAAAAGATGGAAGTATGATCCCATAGGCAGAAAGTCTCTTGACGGACAACAGGAAAACTGTTTACATAAATCAGCCAGATGGCCTGCCTGTGAGCACAGCTAATGTTATGTCTAACTTCATAGACAACACAAAAGAAGCTGCAAGTTAAACGTTTACTCTGACCTTGTGCTTTAGATTCAAAGACTGCTTGCTTCTGCAGAAATAAACCAGCCGAAGGGTCAAAGTCATGCAAGTAACAGATCATCATTGAAATGACAAAAATACTGTTTGATCAATTCTGAATTAACACACATTAAAGAGAAAGTTCAATCTGATTAATTAGTGTCCATTAATTCATAATAATTGTCACAAAATATAAGTGTCAATTTGTCTCCTTGAGGGCTTCAAGAAGGTGTAACACTTAGAGTTTCAGAGAGATGTGGAGAGGTGTACTTGAAGGTCAAGACAGAGGCCTATATCACTACAGTCCCCCTTTTTGGAAGTCATCGCCTGTCCTTGGAGATGAGTTCCAACACGAAAGGATACCACCGAATGTCTCTGACCTCTATGTAATCCAGCAAGTGGAAAAAAAAAAGTCAAAAAAAAGTTAGTTCAAAATTGTATTCCCATAATGTTTTTGGAAATTCTATACTGTTCGTAGGTAATCCCTTTGCGGTAAGCTTTCAATCCTTTGGAAAACATAGTCTGTTAACCCATGGAAAACTGAGTCTGTGATCCCTTGGAAACAAAGTCTTATAATCCACAACGGTAAATCCACAACGATGGGGGTTATTGATTTCATCAGCAAGAATGGAATTTAATCAGCATGTAGAGGGGATCCCTCGATTGAAGCAGAGGAGGCGGCCTTGGATGAAGGTTGAAGACCAACGTTGGATCAGCAGGTCCCCACATCGAAGGTTGCAGGCTGGATGGCTTCCAGTCGGTGCCACCCTGGTTCAATGTGTCATGCAATTATGTGGTTTTAGGTGGGCTTATGATTGGGATTCTACATTAAGCCTTACCTATATGCACCTGGTATGTAAGCTATCATGGATTAGATCAGCTAAAATTACCAATTAAGGGGTGGATCAATGCTGTAAAAATCAGACATAGGGATCTATACCTATAGAAATGTGGAGGGCTTCTGTAACGAAGGCCTCTTCATTCAAACTATTCCTCCATTCATTATTTAGTTTAGGTTAAACTTTAAAAAAATGAAATCTAGTTTGGTCTAAATGTCTGTTGTCTTTTAGACGAACGACGCAAGATTTGGTAATCCCTATAAATTTTGAAGTCTATGGCGAGACTCATCAAAATGAATAGATCTAGAATAGAAACGATCGAATCGGTTCTACCTAAATGATTGGGAGATCAGTGTAGATTATAGTACCTTAAGTAGTATTAATCTACTATGACTCTTCAAAGATTGAGATCTTTAACAAAATGAACAGCATGTTGGCATAGTTAAATCCATTTAAGTCTTCAACTTAATCAACAATCAAAACCTCTTTTGGCTGGGAGTGTTCAGAAAACAATAACAACTTCAATAACAACAAAAGTAGCAATCAAGCAACTAAAAACAACGTTTCACTACGTCAAACTCACTCTGGTCGTCAGATTCCAACGTGTCACACACAAGAAAAACAGTTCTTAGCTTTATAACCGATGTCAATTAAATCCTGCAGATTTAAACGGTTGTTAAGGTTAGTTTTTGTTGTGGGTTTTATGCTTAGCGTTTCTAAGTTCTAGTTGGAACGGTTTCTTTTCGCAACTAGAATAGTTTAAACTGTTTAGTTTATTTACTATCCTGTGCTTGGACGACCTTCTTTTCCCATGAAGTCTGTGAGTTTGCGAGATCTTTGTCGTTTGTGGGGTTATTGAAATCTTTGTCCTTGACATGGGCATGGCCTAACATCACCCCCCTGTGGTCATGAGGGACCAAGCACACGGGTGTGGACGTCCGTCCATGGGCACGAGTTAGGATGCCATTGTTTAGTTTAAGCTGTTCGCGCAGTTTATGGGGAACCTTGTACAGGAACCTTATAGGTCTCGGCCAACGTACCTCTGTACGTTTACCTCTTTCTGCGTAATGCAGGTGTGTCACAACTGTCGGCGCCGTCGCAGGCGTGTCTCTGTCGTTGTGATGTATGTCTTCCCACTTCATGAATGAAGAGGTGCTCTTTGAGTCTGTAAGAACTATGTCATCTCTGAGTAGTTCTAGATTCAAATGCTCTTGAACCAAGGTTTCATTGAAAGCTTGGATGATAACTGAATTACCTGTCCCAGAGGACAGCACAGCGTTCTCGGTGTGTGATCCTTGGATCTCTACACCGTCCTCTACCTGTGGTAGGAAGTGTGAGTCTGCCCCCCTTTTGTTTAAGGAGGGGTCCTCAAAATCAGTAACAATGAAGTCCAAGTGACTGTCAGAGTGTTGTAGACTGTCACCTTGTGGGCTCAGATGTCCTTGAACCAAGACTTCACTGCAAGCTTGGCTGTATGCCGAATTATCTGTCCCACAGGACAGTACAGCGTCATCGGTGTGGGACCCTTGGATCACCACACCTCCCTCTACCGGTGGTAGGTAGTGTTCAGTGAGTGCTGAAGGTGTCAGCTCGCAGAGGAGGTCCTCGTGATGGGCCAGAGTCTGGTCCAATTGTTGAGTCTCCTCTGTCTCACCTGTATATGAAGGTTCACTTACCGGGCTTGTGGTCTCGGTTGGGGAATCCCATGTGACCTCAGCGGTACCTGTTGTTAGACAGTCAGTGTCCTGACCTTGGGGAGGTACCACGAATGGCAGTGGACTGCTCACTGTGGCCCACATTGTCTGACTGCCATAATCTATAATCGCTTCAAAGCGACTTATAAAATCTTGGCCGACCAGAAATGGGATGGAGTTCACTGTAGACACATGTACCGGATGGTAAATTGTCGTCTCGCCAATCTGCATGTGAACCATGGCAATAGCTGTCATGGTTGTTCCCACTTCCGACAGTCCTCGCAACTCTATAGCACATTCTGTCTGGGGTATCACTCTGCCAACACTGTTAGCGGCGGTCCGTAGCCTCTCAAACAGCTCGGCCGACATGATAGTCACGTCTGAGCCGCTATCCAGGAGTGCTTCTCGCGAGAACACCCCTTCCAGTCTGAGTGGCAGGTAAGCTTTCTTAGCGTGCCCCATTCTCATAAATTTACACAGAAACCTTCTAGGTTTAAGCACACGCCTCTGAGTACGTGTAACTCCGTCTGTGTAATCATCGTCGCTGTCAGCATCATGATGGCAGTCTGCCACATGACCTTCAGGATGCGGATTTTCAGCAATTTGTTTGCTGTCAGCATTTATGTCAGTGTTGACGTTGTTGTTGTCAACTATGTGCACTGAGTTGTTGCAAAAGGCAGTGCTGCGCGTCGCTTCATCAGGTGGAACAAGGTTGTTGTTTGTGTTATCATCAAGGACAACGTCATACGTTGTGTCAGCTTGGTCAACCACTGTAACATTTAAATCATTTGACAAACAACTCACAACCTCAGTCACGTCCTCGCGCGGAGGCGCCGTTCCCATAATCTGGAGCATGTGTGACTCATTGCATGTCTCAAACTGTGCAGTTCGAGGGGCAGGGGCAGGAGGGCCGCTTCTCGGGGGCACATGTCGGGACAGACCCTTTTTCAAAGGGTCACGGTTCCCAGACATCAACTTCTCACGAAGTTCACCCACTGTGAGACCTAGGTGAGAACTCTTTTGGTTCGATCTGAACCATCTTGGTTCATCTAGAGAGCGAACACCTACCATTTGTGGTTCTCTGCTCATCTCAGGGTTTTCAACCTGAGGGGCGGGGGCAGAAGAACTCCTACAGCTCGTAGCACCATGCTGTTGTATGTTATCATGAAAAACCTGTGACCTCTCGCACTTTGAAGGAGAGGGAACCTCTACTACTTCCTGCGAGTGGGATGTGACCTTTTGACCTGTACAAACCTCTGATGGTATCCTAGGTTGTATTTCGGCCTCAAAAACTGACGTAGCATATTGTCTTATCACTTCCATGGAATCTTTTTTGCAATCAACCTTGAAATGAACACATTTCATTTGAAAAGGCATAAGATTCATAATGAAAAGACGTTTAAACTCCATATTTTCCTCTAATCCAGGGACAGTTTTTCCCCCGGAGTAGACCGAGATTAGCCTGTCGTAGAATGACAGGGGATTTTCCCACTTATCCTGACGGACGTTCCTAGCAGCTAAGTAATTAGCATACGATGAAGCAGATTCCCCCACTTTGCGGGAAGCACGGGCAGGAATCCCAAGGCCCCCATCCATCCATCTAGGATACACAGAACAAGAGGCCTCCTCAGGTGGTTCACCTGTTTGAACGTCCATCTTTGTACTGATTTTCTGTGAAAAATCAAGTAAAGCGGGTCTCATTTCGCAGCTTGCAAATATGCAAAGTGTATGAGCTGCTCAGAAAACATCCAAGATGTTAAATGAAATAAAAATCAGTGATTTATAGTAATTTGTCGACCTGTGACAAGGTCAAACAAAAACGGCTGTCGTTGTGAGATTTTTGTGAAAATCAAAACAAAAGAAGCCCCATGTGTGTTATTTTAAACTTGCAGTTTAAAATAAAAATAAAAACAGACAGTTTGTTTTGCACAGAATCAATGATAAAAGTGTCAAATTTTATCAACAACAGACATGTCTGTATTAAATCTGTGTAACTGTTCTGCCATCAACATTTGAATATATGTGAAAATCAAATGAAAAGTGTGCTGTGAGGACAATATTTCAAAATGTTACCCGTTTAACACAGGAACATTCAACATGTACACATTACAGGAAGACTGCGTCTTCTAATGTAACCAGCAGGGGGCACAGCGCTGGAAGTGAGTTTATCACAGCGACTGTAATTTCTCTATCTGACCGCTATAGAGGCGCTGTTATCACCAGTGAGCGAAGCTGCAGCCTTTAGCCCACAGACATCTAACACGGATGAAAAGCATCAAGCAGACAGACCCAAAGCGTTACGTGGTACAGCTTCAGAGCCCCAGGCTCACAAAAACGAAATCATGTGAGCAAAATCGGTTGAACTGTGAAACCTTTTAAACTGCGTTTAAAAGAAATAAGGTCGGTCCTCATAAAACCGGCAAAATCGGTGTCACGTGACCTGGTCACATGGCGATCGGCAGTCTCAGAGCAACCGACTCAATCCACCCATTAAAATCTCAAAAACACCGCGTTTAAACAGTCTTTTCAATGACAGTAATGGACAAACAAGCACGGAAACTCGTCTGGGACAAGCAGCTGTGAAGTGAAAATTGACGAGGAGCGGGCCTCACCCACTGCGCAAGCGTCAACACTTACAGCGTAATCGACCACTCACAGCGAAGACAGAACTGTAGTTCCAAAACCCAAGTGTTCATGGGAAACTGTGTCTTCCAAACCTAACGCCGCCCACGTGCGACGTGCCGTTCGAGCGGTGCGTTCACGGACCTGCGGTCTTTTGAACTCTAGCGAGGAACGGACTTTTCAACGTTCTAAAACAGTCATAAATATCGCAAAACACCGCGGTTAAGCCAGTCTTCGACGATACCACGTGCATAGAACTCAAACAACACAAATAAACTGTCAGAAATGTGTGCAAAAATGAACCTGACAACCAGAGTCTACAGAAACCAACGTTCTTTGAACACAACACACAATGGACCAATCACAGCGTTTTAAGCAGCCATCTTGTCGGTACCGTTTAGCTTTAGCTCGACCCAAAGTACAGTACTGGACTCTCTTCCACAAAATAAACGACTTTTACACCGCAGAAAATTCTGTTAACGAGCACAACACATCCAAGCCAACTCTCACGCCCCCAGGGGAGGCAGCACGCTAACTGTGTACAACAACGGACTTTACGTCAAACGGAACCGGATCTCGGTCCGGCCCAAACTAGCGGAGTGGGTTTTCCCGAACCTCGGCAAACACGTTGTAACAGATTAGGTAAAAATGGAGCAGCAAATGTGTGACACAGCTTCAACAGAAAATCGCAGATGTAATAAAATGAAGCAGAGGTGACACGGCGGTCACAAAACGAAAAAATGCATGCAGTCTCGCGACACGTAATGAAACGTCTCACAAAAACAAACATTCATTCATCCGCAGCTCCAAAACACACGTTCAGACGAGTAAGAAGAACCGCTTCTCCCGGCAGGAACAGAGCCAGCTACTGGCTACACTTTCAAAATAAAACTTCAGAAAACAAACTCTTTCAGAAATGAGTGTTGAGGCACAGCAAGGCTTTGCCGCGACTCTCAGCTGAGACGTGGGTCGAGTTGGCACGATGACCGGGCCGTCTATCAGCTTGGAGGAAAAACGTCCGTGCGTCTTCCCTTCTCCCCGAGAACTCAAAAACTCAGTGAGTGCTGAGAACTGAGTCCCAGCACGGAGACAAAACAAAAACCTGCAGGTGTGAAAACAGAGCACTCTCTGTTTAAGCACAGATGAATTGTTTTTAGAACGGACGGGAGACCGAAGATTAAGTTATGTCTAGAACTTCTCTTTCGTTCCAAAAACAGTTCAAACAAATAGACGGAGAATTGTTCCTTCAACTTTCGACACTTATTCTGCCTAGAGCAGACAGTTCAAAGCATGATCATTCTGAGATGTTCTCTTAACTTTGTCATATTTAAAATATACCAGTTTAGTAAAATCATCATTGAAATGACAAAAAATACTGTTTGATCAATTCTGAATTAACACACATTAAAGAGAAAGTTCAATCTGATTAATTAGTGTCCATTAATCCATAATAATTGTTAACCAATATAGAGTCCACTTGTCCTTGAGAAACTCCTTGAGAGTTTCAAGAAGGTGTAACACTGAGAGTTTCAGAGAGATGTGGAGAGGCCCATATCCCATACGGACATGAGAGTGCTGTATCCCTACACTGGAGTGAAGGAGTAAAACATACTTTAGTTTCATGTTTTTTTTCTTTATATGAGTGTGCATAGTTTATAGATTTTATTTATTTATTCATTTTTAAAAGATGGTAAAAACTGATCCCCGCCCCCCTTCTTTATAAGAATCTGGTCTTTTACTTTAATAAATGGTAAAAATCATTAGATTTTTTTTTTTTTTTTTGCTTTAATCAAAGTCAAAGTCAAAGTCAACTTTATTGTCAGATCTGCAATATGTACAGTACAGGACATACACAGGACCGAAATTGCGTTTCTCTCAGTCCCTCGGTGCAACAGTAAACATCTAAACATTGAAACACTGAAACATATAATAATAGACATAAGCATAAAATAGTAAAACTAACACTGTCCTGAGTTTTTTGCATAGTGGTATAAGAGTATGAAAATTTACACCAACTCTAAAACTAAAACATTAAACATTTAATGAACATAATATTGTCCTGAGTTTTTGCATACTAGTATAAAAAAAGAGTATAAAAAGTATAACTAAAATAAACTAAAGGTTTCTAGCATTGACATTTGCAAAGTGGCAAAGCAGCGTATGAGTCAATGTACACAGTATATGTATGAGGTAGTAGTTGATGTTGTTATAGAGGCAAAAAGTGGCATATGCAGTAAGGCACATTGGGCATCCCTAAATAAGACCTAAATAAGACCGTTCAGAGCACACTGTATATGTACCAGCAGTGGTGTAGATATTAGAGTAGTGTAAATAAATGTAAATAAATAAATAAATAAATAAATGATGATGTCATCATCATATGATGTCATCTCTACAAAAGCCCCCTCCTAAAGTGGTCCACAGGCCACCAGTTGATAACCACAGTTGTAGCAGGTTGTTGCGGGTCCGGACACATTTAATTTAGTGAGCGAAGGCATAAAAATGGCTCTTTTAGTCAAAAAGGTTGCAGACCCCTGGCTTAGACAGTTGCCTCAGCTGGAAAAAACAAGATTTAACAATCATGTTTACATGACTGTTGAGTTTCATGGAAGGGTCCATTATCACTCCCAGATTTGTGACTCTTTGTTTTTTCTGACAGGACTGGAGCAGAAAGGTTGATGCACTGTTTCGAGATTGTGTCGTTGGGAGGGCATAACATGGCTTCAGACTTCTTTTCATTGAAACTTAAGAAATTTAAAGCCATCCAGTGTCAGCCAGGCAGTCAGCCAGGCAGTCAAGCAGAGGCTGAATAGAGCATGAACCATTGTGTCTTAGGGGAAAGTAAATTTGACAGTCATCGGCGTAGAAGTGAAAAGGTATGTTGTGTTTCCGGACAATAGCACCAAGTGGCAACAGGTATAAAGAGAACAGAAGGGGAACCAGGATGGACCCTGCAGAACCCCCCATTTAAGTGCTGCCACTGCAGAACTAAAATCTTTGATGGAAACACAAAAGGATCCGTCAGCGAGTTAGGATCTGAACCAATTGAGGGCTGACCCTGTGATACCCACCCACTGCTCCAACCTTTAAGGATCTCATGGTCAATGGCGTCAAAAGCTGATGTAAGGTCCAACAGGACAAGCAGAACAGAGTCACCAGTGTCTGTGGATAAGAAGATGACATGAAAAACCTTCAGTAGGGCAGTTTCAGTGCTGTGGAGAGGTTTAAAGCCAGATTGGAATAACTCAAGGATAGCGTGATCCTCCAGGAAGCACTTCAACCGGGGCTTAACTATTTTTTTCCAGAAGTTTAGAAACAAATGGGAGTCTGGAGACAGGCCTGAAGTTGGATACAACTGAGGGGTCAAGGTTTTTTTTTTTTCAGGAGAGGTTGAACAGCAGCATGTTTAAAAGGTTTTTGGCAACACGCCCATGGATAAACTGCTATTCACAATAGCAAGAATAGAAGGACCTAGAGTAGGAAAAACCTCCTTTAATGGTAAATGGTAAATAGAGCTTACTTATATAGCACCTTCCAGCCCCTTGTGAGGAGCCCCAAAGTGCTTTAAAGTACCAGCCATCCACCCATTCATACACACATTCATACACCGGTAGCGGGTAGAAGCTGAGGGGGGACCACATCAAAGGGGGAAGCAGATGGATCCCTTCCAATTTGCATACCGACCTAATCGCTCAACCGACTATGCCATCTCCTCTGCCCTCCACACAGCTCTCACACATCTGGACACGAAGGACTCTTATGTTAGAATGCTGTTCATCGACTTCAGCTCGGCATTCAACACCATCATCCCCCAACAGCTCATCCATAAACTGGACAGTCTGGGGCTGAACACCTCAATGTGTAACTGGCTGCTAGACTTCCTGACCGGGAGACCACAGACAGTACGGATCGGGAGTAACACATCTAGCACCATCACATTGAACACAGGGGCCCCACAAGGATGTGTGCTGAGCCCCCTTCTATTCACCCTGCTAACACACGACTGCACACCATCGTACAGCTCCAACCACTTCATCAAGTTTGCGGACGACACAACAGTGGTAGGTCTCATCAGCAACAACGATGAGACGGACTACAGGAACGAGGTGAGCCGCTTGGCCTTGTGGTGCGGACACAACAATCTCACTCTCAACGTGGAGAAGACAAAGGAGATTGTCGTGGACTTCAGGAAGAGGGATGCACAACATGCCCCTCTGACCATCAACAGCACCGCAGTGGAGAGAGTGGACAGCACCAAGTTCCTGGGAGTGCACGTCTCAAAGGACCTGTCCTGGAGCAGGAACACTGCAGCACTGGCGAAGAAGGCTCACCAGCGCCTCTACTTTCTCCGCAAGCTGAAAAGGGCTGGAGCTTCAACCTCCATCATGTGCACCTTCTACAGAGGTGCCATAGAAAGTGTCCTGACCAGCTGCATCACTGTGTGGTTTGGTGCATGCACTGCATCCTGCCGCAAGAGCCTCCAGCGCATCGTGAAAGCAGCTGAGAAGATCGTCGGCACCTCCTTGCCCTCACTGCAGGACTTACACAGCAAACGCCTCACTCGGAAAGCCCACTGCATGGCAGGTGATCCCACACACCCACTACACAGCCGCTTTAGACTGCTGCCATCAGGGAGGAGACTGAGGAGTCTCCAGGCTCGAACCAGCAGACTGAGAGACAGCTCTGTTCATCAGGCAGTCAGAATGCTAAACACTCTGCCTGCTCTGCCTCCCCTCCCATTTGAACTGCCTTAACACAAAAAACTTTCTCACACATTACCACACAACACAAAGATTTTAACACTGGACTCTGTGTCATCAAACGGGTTATTCACTAAACTCTCGGTCATGTGTTCATTCAGTTTGCACTACTTCTCATATTTGCACTAATGTTTGTATTACATTACTGCCTATAGTCATACTACTGTTTACATTCACTGTTTACATTTATTAATACTGTTTACATTTATTACTACTGCTTTACATTTATTACTACTGTTTACATTTACACTACTTTTATCTACACTACTGCAGATACATATACAGCATTCTCTGACTAGCCTTATCTAAGGATGCCAAATGTGCCTTATGTGCCTTACTTCATATGCCACTTTGCCTCTATACCAACATCAACTACCTCATACATATACTGTGTACATTAACTTATATGCTGCTGTGCCACTCTTTGCAAATGTCAACGCTAGAAACTTCAGTTTATTTTATAGATATACGTTTTATACTTTTTATACTACTATGCAAAAACTCAGGACAGTATTACACTTTTATTATTTCATTTTATGCTTATGTTCATTGGGTGTTTGGTGTTTTAGGGGTGTTTGGTGTTTCAGTGTTGGTGTAAATTTTCATACTTTTATACTATTATGAAAAAACTCAGGACAGTGTTACACTTTTTTTACTATTTTATGCTTATGTTTATTAAATGTTTTAGTGTTTAGATGGTTACTGTTGCACCGAGGGACTGAGAGAAACGCAATTTCGGTCCTGTGCATGTCCTGTACATATTGCAGTTCTGACAATAAAGTTGACTTTGACTTTGAGATGGTTTCAGGTTGCACATGACCTGCTCTAGAGAAGACAGAGAGACTGGTTCAAAGTGGTCAAATACAACAACAGATTGAAGTGGGATGGATGGATCATGAGCTGGAGGTGAAATGAGAGCCTGGGTCGTCGCATTTTTTTCTAAAAATAAATGTAGGAAGTTCTTTCACAGCTCAGTCGAGACTTCCACAGGTGATAGTTCAGTGAGGTGGAGAACAAAGTTTAGGGTAGAGAAAAGAACTCGTGAATTGTGAGAGTATGAGGCAATGATATCAGAAAAGTATTGAGATTTAGCTGTTTTTACTGCTTTCTGATACCGGCGCCAACTTCCTTTTAGTATCTGAAAAGAGCCCTGCAGCCTGTCTTTCCTCCATTTGCGCTCTGCGCTCCTGCACTGCAACCTCACGGCCTTGGTGACGTAATTCAGCCAAGGTTCTGCTCTGAGGTTGGATTTTCTAGTTTTAACAGGAGCAACATGATCCAGAGCCTTTAAGCAGACAGAGTTGAACTGGGATGTCAGTTCCTCAGTGGTGGTAAGAAACACCGGGGGGCTGAATTATCATTTCAGAATTGTAAACATCTGTGAAACGTGTGGCAGTGAAGTGGTTAATGGCCCGGCTGCGATATGCAGGAATGCACGGCTTAGGAGATAGATGGGGGAGGGTGAACACAAACCGGACTGGCATGTGGTCTGAAAACACATTATCACAGATTTCAAGATTAGTAACAGTCCCATCCCAAGTTAAAACAAGGTCCCGTATATGTCCGCGCTCTTGAGTGGGACCGTTTACATGCTGATTTAGATTAAATGAGTCCAATAAATCTAAAAAGTCCTTAACCAAGGGCTTCTCATGGCAGCACACATGTAAATTGAAATCTCCAATAATGACTACACGATCATATTTTGGTGTGATTTCAGCCAAGAAAGCAGAAAATTAATTGATGAAATCCTTAGACCGAGGTGGGCGGTGTACGAGTGCACATAAAGCTGCAGGTGAATGGCTAACAGCCAGCTCAAAGCTGGAGCAGAAAACCAGGATGGGCAGTTGTTTACAGTCAAAAGTTGATTTGAATATTGTTAATAATTCACCACCACCACCACGACCCGATGGCCGCGGGTCGTTAAAATACAGATAGTTCGGTGGTAATAATTCTGTCAAGGCACTGAACTCACTCGGCGACATCCAAGATTCTGTGTTGAAGAAAAAGTCCAAATTGTACTCTTGAAAGTAATCCCTGAGGGGGTTGGGTGTCTGGGGGCGTGACCAGTGGCCCGTGGGAGGGGGTGGGTTGACCCAGCCTGAGTGTCTAGAGTGCTATGTGTAGTATTTCTTCTGGGGTGGGGACTGGGTGGATGTCCTTGATGATGGCCAGGGACTAGGGATGTGCGATATAAACGGTACACGGTTGAAACGATAGAAATTTAGCCTACGATAGAGATCTGTCTTCTACCGGCTAACCGCAAAATCAGAGTTGTCCGATTTAATCTTTACTTTTTTTAGTTTAAAACTGTGCATAGGTGCCCTGATGCATGCTCAATAATCCAGGTAGAAAAATCTAAAAAAGCTAAGTCTGGTCCTCTGGACATTCAAAAAACAAAACAAAGCAAAAAAAAAATTGTAGAAACGTTTCGTCTTTTGTCCGAAAGACTTCCTCAGTCTGAGTTGCTGTATTCAGCTCAGTCTTATAAATAGCACCCTCTCACAGTGGATCAACCAGTTGGCTGATGACAGCCGAAACCAGCTGCTCACATGATCAAGGAGGACCATCAGCCTAACGATGGATCGTTAGCACCCTGATGGTTGTTTGCTATTCACAGAGGGCTGAGTGATACTAGCAATAACAGCATTGTAAGAGGGGGACAGTTGAACCCGGAGGCCTCCACCTCTGTTTAATGATGGATGGTTTCTTTTCACAAAGATGGCCTCCTTTACTCCTCTCTCAAACCATTGTTCCTCTCTATCAAGGATGTGAACATCTTCATCCCTGAAAGAGTGACCGCTGGCCTGGAGATGAGTGTAGACCGCAGAGTCCTGACCTGATGATGTTGATCTTCTGTGCTGGGCCATCCTTTTGGCCAGTGGCTCATGCTTTTATTTATTTTCATACAAACGTATTGTTTACTTGACACATTTTCAAAATAAACATTTTATAAGTCTTTTTTGTAAAAATATTATTTGTTTAGTGAAGTCAAGAAAGACTACTGTATTTTGTTTTTTGAATATTTATTAGTAATTATTTTATTAAAACATTTAAATTTTTTTTTTTAATTTTTTTTTCCATTTATAGATGGCCTCCCTTCACACCTTATAGCCATCCTCTCACTCCAATATTTTATTTTATTTTATTATTATTATTTNCTTCATCCCTGAAAGAGTGACCGCGGGCCTGGAGATGAGTGTAGACCGCAGAGTCCTGACCTGATGAAGTTGATCTTCTGTGCTGGGCCATCCTTTTGGCCAGTGGCTGTTTAGTTTTCCCAATATAAGACTGATCACAGCCCTCCTGACACTGAACAGCATACACAATATTACTCTGTTTGTGCCGGGGGACTGGATCTTTGGGATGAACCAGTCTTTGACATAATCATACCTGCAAACTCAGAAGGGATGAAAAAGGTGACAAACGTTGCGCCAACCCCCCCTCCCCCGAAAGATTTTGTAATTTTTTAACATGCTTCAGGTAAAAGTCATTTACTAACCTGATTTAATGAGAACATAAATAGGAAAGATTGTGTCAACCAAAAAATCAACAACCAACAACAGCAGCAAGTCAAATACAGCAGAACATTTTGCTAACAATGCGCTGCTCCGAGTCAACAGATGCATTTAAAAACTTGACTTATCTCTTCAGACAGGCTTTTGGTTAATTTTGTACATTGATTTTAGAGTTTGTTATGTTTTACCTTTTAGTATTTCTGTGATTTTATTTTTCCTTTTGTAAAGCACTTTGTGACTCTCATGTCTGTGAAATGTGCTATATAAATAAAACTTACTTACTTACTAACAGTAAAAACTCATTTCTTAAATGTTTTGCCAGAAATTTTTGAATAAAGTAGATGCCATTTCCTGCATTCTGGTGTTGTTTAACAAGTTGTTAAACATCTATGTTTACCTACATGTAAACACTTCAATAACTATTGTGACAATTTATCAGTGACTTTAGGGGTACAATTGACTGTTATTAATTTTTATTTAGTTTTATTAACACAAAATGCCATTTTACTAAACAATGGTGACACTCAATAAATATTAACTTTACCCAATGAACAGGTGACATTTTAATAACCACCAACAGTGAATTTAGGAGGGGCTTTTTAGTTTTCTGATTTAGTGATACACACCGTGGTGAAGTTAGTTCACGACTCTGTCATGTTTTCATCAGCGTGGTTCTTCCGTGTCACTTTGCAAAACTGCATGTTGCAGGGTTTTTTTTTTCTTTGTGAAGCTTCAAGAGCTCACACACGTTGGAGTTGGCTCGAACAGTTTTCTCTGCTCTCTTCCCTCGCGCTCTGTTGAACCTCCGCGCGCGACTCGCACAGAGCTCTCTGGACTCGAGCTGCGGAGGTTCAAAGATTTCGCTGTCGTCTCCTCCCCCTGTCTATCCTGAGGTTGTGATTGGCCAAATGACGCGCTCCAACAAAGATGTTTTATTATCGACAAGATGCATTACTCTGTCTTGAAATCCAGTCAGTGGGAAATAATGCATTCTAATCTGCCACGGGTCTGACCCCCCACCCCCACCCCGAAAACAAAAACTCATCGGATCTACACGAATCACGTAAATGATATATTTTGCTTTGAAAACGGCGAATTTCGCCGAAAGGTGACTAGTTTGCAGGTATGCATAATGTATTTTGGGGTTTAAAAGCCACTGGGACGTTGTGTTTAGAAAATAAACGTCTCAGTGTCTCTGACACTCCCGCAACATACGGAATGACCACTGGTCGGGGTTCCTTCTTTTCACCTGATGGCTGGCTAGAGTCCTGTTTGGGTTTCTTCTCTGCCTTCAGGAAGACCCAGTTAGGATATCCACATTTCTCTAGCCGTTTTGTGTATGATTTCTCCTTCTGTCTGGCTCCTGAGTTAGTGGGGACGCTGTCTGCTCTGTGATACAGAGTCCTGATGACTCCTAACTTGTGCTCCAGAGGGTGATGGGAGTCAAACTGTAAATACTGGTCTGTGTGGCTGGGTTTGCGGGTTGACCCAGTCAAAAGTTGATTTGAATATTGTTAATAATCCACCACCACCACGACCCGATGGCCGCGGGTCGTTAAAATACAGACAGTTCGGTGGTAATAATTCCGTCAAGGCGCTGGACTCACTCGGCGATGTTCAATAACAAGGGATTATTGTTTGCGGGTTTGCAAATCTCTATCAGAAACTGAGACCTCACAGTCCAAGAAAGCCAACCTAACGTTTTTTAAATCTTCTCGTGTGAACTTGATATATTTATCCACAGAGTTAATGTGATCATGCAGTGAAATGTTAGACTTCCTGAGATTTAATTTTAACCCAGGTGTCATCAACATACCTGAACCAATGACTTGGTGGTCTCCCTGAAAAGGACGTCAAGGCTCTCTTTTCCACCTCCTCCATGTACAGGTTGGCAACAATAGGAGAAACTGGAGACCCCATAGCACATCCATGTTTCTGCCTATAATATTACTCCCCATGAAGTAGGTTGACTGCTTCAACCTACCCGTTTCAGCCTGTCTCAGTAATGCCAAACCACCACCTTCCAACATCAGTAGAGAAGAAAGAGATGCACTCACCACTCTTACCAAGGACAAAAACATCATAATTCTCCCAGCAGACAAAGGAAGGTGCACAGTGATTTTGAACCAGAAAGACTATCATGAGAAAGTTATGTCACTCCTTAGTGACTTAACCACTTATGAACCGCTGAAAAGAGATCCAGGAAGTGGTTACAAGAAGAAGTTGATAGATTGCCTGAAAATTTTGAAGCAGGACAAGGCTATTGACAATATTCTGTACCACAGACTGTACCCAGGGGAGGCCACGCCAAGTCTGTATGGTTTACCCAAAATCCACAAACAAGGTGTACCTTTAAGACCAATTGTTAGCATGATTAACTCTGTCACTTACAATGTTTCCAAATATCTGGCATCTGTACTCATCCCTTTAGTTGGCAGCTCAGAACACCACATACAGAACACCATGGACTTTGTGGATAAGGTGAGGGATGTCATCATGGAGACTGATGAAACAATGGTCTCTTTTGATGTTACATCACTCTTTACGTGCATTCCTGTTGATGAAGCAGTAGAGGTGGTCTGTTTAAGGTTAAAATCAGACACCACTCTGAACAGCAGGACCACGCTTTCCACAGAACAACTGTGTCAACTCTTGAAACTGTGCCTGCAGTCAACCTACTTCACATATTGTTCAGAAAAAAAAAATATTTACCATACTGTATGTAGCCCAATTTGTGTATATGTTACTGGTATATATTTAAATTAAAGTTTGAAAAATCTTTCTGTGAAAGGTGAATATCATGTTACAAGCTCAAAGCGGACAGAACGGGGGGGGTCCCCCTCTCCACATGAGTCACGTGACTCGTGTCATGTGTGCTCCACAGAGCAGGAGTCAAGTCAAATTTATTTAAAAGCTTATTTCAAAACGGCAGAAATTACCAAACATGCTTAATTAAAATACAAACCGGATTCCAAAAAGTTGGGACACTAAACAAATTGTGAATAAAAACTGAATGCAATGATGTGGAGATGTAGCCTGGCCCTCGCCTTCCTGCACAGCTCCGCTCAATTCTCATTTCCCTTCACTGCACAGTCTGGGACTTATCCCATAGACAAGGATTTCTCCGGTAGATTTTTGACCGGACCAATCAGAGAACAGAAGGGGCGGAGTTTTTGGCCCCTAACCCACGCCCCCACCTGTCTCAGCGCAGCCAGCGAGCATTCGCATGTTCTCATTCAAAGCGATGCAGGACTGTTTGATATGTGACACAAATTTATTAATTTCCCCTTCTTAATCCCTTATCTGGAGTTTTCTTTTGTTTTTTTTCCCAAAAGTCAAGTAATCGCTCCCTCCTCCCTCCTCCTTCTCCTCCTCACCCTCCGCTGAGTGTATGAACAAGGAAATGACTGAGGTTCACGAGAGAATTAAAGTCAGGTTTTAAGTTGCTGCCCGAGTCCCATCAGATTTCCTGGTCTTCTGGTGTGTTGGACCAGCGCTCCATGGTTTTATTTTATTTTATTAGGACGTTTAATTATCATATAAACACAGAATATACAACGGAGCGAGAGAAAATTCAGCAGGAGGTGGAGCTGAAGTCAAGTTCAGAAGACCACGGGGGAGCAGCCATCAGCAGAGCCCACGCCTCCAGCAAGAATTGATTTTCAATGGAGAAAGTCCAGACCCTTGTCTGAAGCGAAGTGAAGGACAGGGTCTGGTTTTAACCAGGCTAGTGGAGATGGCAAATGTCAATATTTTATTCATAATAGATCATAGATGACAGATCAAAAGTTTAATCTGAGTAAATGTAACATTTTAAAGGAAAAATATGTTGATTCAAAATTTCACATTGTCAACAAATCCCAAAAAAGTTGGCACAAGTAGCAATAAGTGACTGGAAAAAGGAAATTGAGCATATAACGAACAGCTGGAAGACCAATTAACACTAATTAGGTCAATTGACAACATGACTGGGTATTAGTGGCAGAGAATCGGACTTGTTATCCGAAGGACCAAGGTTCGAACCCCGGCCACGGCACACCATCTTGGGGTGTCTATTGCCTCTTATCAACAGGTCCTGTTCGCGCTCGTTCGGGCTCGTTCGTAACTAGTTAACAACTAGTTATGGGGTGTACCCACAGGGTCCTGTTCACGTGAAACCGGTCCTATTTTGGTGCCTGCCTCACTGAGGTACAAAGGTCCGGTTCTTTAGGGTCCAGTTATGACATCAGCACAGTGTGGTCACTGATTGGTCAGGGGGCGTAGTCCTAGGTCGGAGGGCGGAGATTCAGTCTTCTCCAGTAGGTGGCGGTATGCACCTGAACGTTGTTTGCAATCCGCCAAGAAGAAGAAGAAGATTCAGTCTTCCAGGAAATGCAAACTGCCCGCCAAACTCTAGAACAACAAGTTGGAGGAGCACATTTTTGAGAATTAACACAGGCTAATAATTATGTCACAACTGTGGTCAAACGCGGAGGTTAAGGCTTTTCTGTATTTGCTGGCCGATGAAAATATTCAGAGGGAGCTGGATGGAGTTGTAGGTTTTGATATATATTGTAGGACTTGGTAAACATTAGTCAGTTCAGAAATCCAACACTCGTACAAAAGTTCAAGAGTTCATAGAACATCTGGTAAAGAACCACAATAACAAAGTCATTAATCTTAAACTTGTTTTCCTTCATGCGAGGGAAAAACTCTTACCCTCTGACGAGAAGCAGATAAGCTGAACTGTTTATGTTTCCTTGTAAGGAAGTACACTGTCCCTGCGTTTCCCAGAATTATTTTCATTTCTTCCCTGTCGGGAAGTAAACTCCTCTACTGACGTCAGATGAAGGGTATAAATGATTCTGCATTGCTATTCTGGACACAGATTAGATTCGATTCGGTATGGACTGTTTCAGCTGTAATTGTTCAAATTTAACTTATTAAAAGAGTTCTCTTGCTGGCAAAGGAAGAAAGGTCTCGTGTCAAATTATTCAATATGAGGACCAGTTCGCCTCAACATTTTGGTGGCCCGTCGGTCTGCCGTCTGATCTGGCTGTCTTTTTCTGCTGGCTGAGACTGGAAGAAATTATGGGCCCGTTTGGTAAATATGTTTTATTTTATTGTATAAGTGATTTCTTTCCTTCTCAGCTGGTGGAGGAAGTGTTCGCTGGATCATGGCTTTGGAACCTAGAAACTGAGGATTTCTTTCCTTCTTTTGTCACTAAGGATAAATACTGAAAAACTTGTCAAGTTTTGCTGTTTGAAAAATTTGAATTGAATATAAATTGAAAATTAAATAGTTTTTATATGCTGACAGTCAAATTGGAATCAATTTGGAATTAATTTGGATATAATACAAACAGCTTTCTGTGTCGACACTGCAGTAAAAATATAGTTTGAAAATGTGCTTTAGACTTGGTAAAACTAAATTGCATGTTATATTTCAAGCACTTAAAGTAAAGCTATATTGGTAAACCGGTTGTAAAAATTAAAAAGCTAGTTGATCACTAGTCTCCTTGTATATATATAAAAGGAGGTTAAAAAAGCTGTACCCGGATCAGTTTCTGAGCGCAGGAGAAAAACGCGGCAGAAGTAAGGTTTAAAGCTGAAGTGATCATTCAGTCCATTTTTTGTCAAACGTGGCAGAATTGGGTAAAAAGCTGTAATTACAGTCCTGTAGGCACGTGGTTTTTTTGCGACAGGGTAAGAGTTATTGTGTTTAATTTGACATTAAATTTAGTGAAATGTAACACATACAACGCGTTTGAGTGGGAATAACATCATACCATGGTTAAAGGCCTGAAAAGAATACAAACTGTGCACAGTTGAATAAAACAAATATCTTTATTAAAAACTGTACATGTACATTAAAATTGCAAATAAAATTTAATAGTATAATTTAATGATTTAATAATAGCTATGAACAAAATGTATAAAATGCACTAAAAAGTTGTTATTAATAAAATAATTGAGTGTTAATAAAATATTAAATAAATAATATGTTAATAAATAAATAAAACGTAAATTAAAACATAAAGGAAAAAGAAATAACATTGAACTCTTAAAAGAGTAAAGCCGAATCGTTGTTTGAGAAGCTGTGCTCAAAAAGCTGCATGTCTGCTAAATTTAGATCTGCAGGAAACTTGCTGCTCTCTTGTGTGCAAGGAATGTTGGCGTTGTGTGCAAGGAATGTTGGAAAACTTTCGATGTGAGTGTAATTCATGCTGTTAAGTTGTGTTTGCTATGTTTGAAGTTTCCTGATAGATTTAACTGTTTTGCTGCGTCTGAGTAAATGTTTGAGTGGAGTTGAAGTATGTTTGTTTTATGGAAGTTTGAAGTGCTGGGTTACTGGGAAGTGTTAAAATTGGGCTGCTGAAGCGTTTGCTCATTTTCCAACGGTGGCTGTTTTCTGGTTTTTGCTGGAAGTGAAGGCGTTAGTTGTTTTGATCTGAAGAGGGTCGAAGCTGCAAGCTGCAATTTTTTGTTTTTTCCCTTGTGTTTCTGGCATGGAGTTGGGTTTTGTGATGGTTGCCAGAAATTTCCTGTCCAGAAACAGTTTTGGTTGATTGCAGGAAAAATGGTGTGTTTGAACAAAGTTGCTGGTTTTCTTTTTCTCTCGTGTCTTTTTCGTCACTTTCTTGTTTTTCTCCTGGTGAAGTTAGTTAGCAGTAAAGGATGGCTGTTTTTCTCCTGAAAACACACACACACACACAGAAAGGATTAAACAAAGAGATGATCACACACATTAGTTTTAAACAAAACATACTGTTGTTTCTGGTCTTAGAATGTAAAGACTTTAAACTTAAATACATAGTACTTAAATACGAAAAGTACTATGTACATATATATACATCCATTTACGATATGAATTCTGTAGATGTTTAAACTAAATTCAAGAGCAAAACCGACCACACACCCACGCACACACAGAGACAGAATTGAGCACTTCCACGAACACGGAAACATGCCTTGTTTACAGATATGAAAAACATGGATTTAAAGAGTCAGACAAAAAACTGGATGTATAATAAAAGATAAAAACAAATAGATAAATACTATACTTACAGTAAAACGATAGAGCAGTATGTTTGTTTCTAAAGGAGCGTGGGACGGCTGGAATAAGCTGCCCGGCCCCACCCGTCTTCTTTCTCTCCCTCTCTTATCTCCTCCCGTGGTAGAGTCGTTTCGCTGCAATGAGACCAGTGGAAAAGTTACACACATACACACACACACACAGACTATCACACACGCACACACAAACAGCCTCGTATGAAAAAACTAACAGGAAACTGAGTAGAATCTGAAAACAACATACACTGTATAAAAGAAAAAGAATAAAACTGTACTCACCTCTGACAGAAAAAGCATTAAATATGGAGAAGAGGGGAGTTAGTTTATCTTGCCGAACAGAGCAGAAATGAGCGTCTGTGTCCTGGTTGAGTGTGACTCATGAATTACCATAAAAGGAATTGACATGCAAGCTGAGGCCAGCTAAGTTTCTGAAAATAAACTCAAGAGTACAAATCCTACATTTCGTCTCAAGGCAGAAAGTTTTTGTGCAGAAAACAATTGGAACTTTAAATAAATTGCTTTCATTCAAACCTTTATGAACAGTTGAATGTATTTTATTCATTAAAAAATAAACATCTTTTTCAAATTATACTATAGATTTACTTTAAATGCAAATGATGTTATAACACTTTAGGTAAATAATTATTAACAGTTACATCTTTGTCTCTCTGTACCAGAATAATGTTTTTTACTTAGATTGGATCTCTCTGGTATAAACATATATAACTAAAATGATTTAAATGCAGAAATAATTTTATTTATATTAGACAAACTGAACAACATCACCAAGTGTGCTACAATTTTAAGATTGATTTAAAGCTCTGTAATAATAGTGATCTTTCAGTATGAACTTTGAATTTGTGAATATAAAATAAGATAATGCTAATAGATATTTGTTTTGTGCCACGGTGACAGAATTACTTACTGGGTGTGTTTCTCAAAGCCGGAAAACAACTTTCATGAAAATAGGAGGAACAGAGGCGCTGTCACTGAAAACAACTGTCATGCACCTATGATGAACTGAATCTGAGCGCTGAGAGACACTGAGACACTGGAGCACGGTGTGGATGGACACAATGTGTTAAGGGGGACACATAAACAAGATGACATCCGTGAACTGAAAAATGGGGCGAAGGCTGCTACGAGCAACTTTGAAAAAGAAAGTCAGCTGTTGCAGAAGCCGAGAGGCTGAACTCAGTCACATGAAGTCTTTTGGACACACGCAGTAAAAATATGAACTGAAATGGACACTGCGAAGAACTGACGATCATGAACAATGTTGCATCCGGTGACAAACGGTGAAACACACACAGTCAGAGGATGCTTACTGTGAGAAATTGTTATTTAAAAGTCTACTTAATTATATAAATAACTGATCGGATTTCATACTGAAATGTTTTTTTGAACAAATTAATTTAAAATTTTTAAAGCCAATTAAGTCTGAATCAGAATAGGACATTTTAATTGAACGCATCGAGGTAAAATGTTAATATAACAACTTATGATCTAAACAAAAGTTTATCTTTAGGTCAGAGGATTGTGGCTGTAATGTTCTTTGTTCAAGACGATTAAACGATTCCCTCTGGCTGGCTAAAGAGAATAAAAGTCTGTCATTTCTTTAACAACTTGATGAACCAAAGAGCCTCAACATAATTGGAATGAACAGACAGAGGATTTTAGGCTGTGTTTTCTAAAAAGAACGTGTGAACAGTAAATACAGTTTAAAAAGAAAAAACTTTAAACCAAGAAAGTGGCTACACAAATAAATAAAAAAATTTACATCCAGGTATATAAAATTATTACACAAATCACATTTTATAATTTGACCACTGCTCACACATACAAAGTATTGTGTTAGACAGATAAAAACATACACATTTTCACATATATTGTAACAACATATCACATATTCATTGCCAAGTAAATTTAGACACCAGAGTAAAACAGTCAGGAACATTCTTTGTTTGTTACAGCTGATTGTTAAAAATAGAGGAGCCAGGGTCAAAAGGTTGTACAGGAAGTCAGACAACGGGAGAAACAGGAAGTTGAAGCAGGGGCCTGAAAACTTGTGCCGAGACACAAGAGATCTTTTTGGAAATTACTCTTTCATGCTTGTGACATTTTTAAGAAGAACATATCATATGAAAATTGCTTTTATGATTGAATTGTTATCTGACAAATAATTGACAGTGATTTATAAACTTGCTATGCTTGAAATAACTTTAATTCGACTGTAAGTTGTTGGAATAATGCCCGTAGGCTTAGATGTGTTTCAGATAAGTAAATAAATAATTGGGTAAATTAATGCTGATTGCTGATTTAGAGTGGAGTGTAGAGGTTTAAAAAAGAGAAGTTAGGAATGAAAAGGTCATTGTGCACATTTTGGGTAAACTATCAGAACTGAATTGTTAAATAGTTTTGTTTTTAAAGTAGTGCGATGTGTACTGTATACTTGTGTTGATTGTGGGTTTTGAAGGAGCTGTTTGTTTTGTTCTGTTACTGGCAGATTATAGTAGTTTTAATCTGGTTGTTTGATGGTGGAGGCAGGTACAGTGAGAATTTTCTGAGAATTTTTCTTTCTGCCAATTTTTCAATTTTGTATTTTGTTTTTATGTGAGCGAATGTTTTGTGTTGTGTTCAGTGATAGGAATAACGGAGTTATAAATAAACGGCGTTACAAACGGAGTTATTTTTTTCATTAACGGGTAATCTAAGTAGTTACTATGTCTATCGTTACAACGCCGTTACCGTTACAAACACTAAAATGGTGTACGTTATTTTGTCTTCTGCGCGCTGTCTCTCGCTGCTTGTTTACTTTTTTTTCCCTTGTGAGGGACGGTGGAGGGGGAAGCAGCAGAGGGGAGGGGGGGTAGGAGCATAGACGTGGGAGCAGAGGGGAGGGAGGGGCGAAACGATAAGGATGATGCTGATTGGCTGAGGTAGAGTGTCAGTCAGAGGTCAGCCAATCAGCGGTTTTGTTGTTCAGCTCACACGCTGCAGGCAGGAAGCTTCAAATCTGAAAAGTTAACAGAAGTCTGGCAGCAATGGCGAGTCTGGATGGAAAGTTGGCGTTTTCAAAGTGGAAATACAGAAATTACTTTACTCTCCTTGAGGTAAAAGGCAAGAACGTGCATATGAAGTGTACATTTATGTCCCGGAGCGAAGTGTACGTCCGTCGTATCTGATCTGACAAGCATCTCACAACTGCTCAGGTAATTCAGCTTTTCAGTACTGTTTTAAAAGTACTTCATATTGTGAAAATGATTCTTTTGTTTTTAAGAAAATTCTTGAAGAACCAGTTGTGTGAGAGTTTGATTTTATTTTACACTACAAAGCACTTATTTTAACTGTTTACTTTTATTTCTAAGAAAACACTTGAACAGTACAGGGTGTACATAGAGCTGAAAAACACAATTGTTATATTATTTTGTTAACCTGTATTTTGTAATGAAGAAAAAACTTGAAGTATAGTATGTCAACCAGTCATGTTCTGTTGAGGTGCTGTAAGCATTTCTACTTAAAATTCGTAGATATATCTAAACTTAAACCAACCAAACAAACAATAGTTACTTTCCCTGGTAACTAATTACTTTTATAGGTGAGTAATTCAGTTACTAACTCAGTTACTTTTTGGGCGAAGTAACTAGTAACTATAATTAATTACTTTTTTGAAGTAACATTCCCAACACTGGTTGTGTTTTTGTTTAAAATAGAACTAACATAAAATGAACAAGATTTAAAAATAAAACAAAATAAATGAACTCGTTTGGACCATAAAAGCAAAATGTTTATGTTTAAGGAATATTTAATGGAACAATTAATGAAAGATGTCAAACAACAGAAAACATGAAAAGAAAAAGCCATTAGGTTCTAAACTGATTTATTAATCAAAATTCGAATCTCATTAGTCTACCGGTAGCAATTTGGGGTTTTCAGTGCACTGAAGAGAATTAATATTTCTCGCCCATCATAATCAGATAAACTTAGTGAATTGTTCTATACAACTAAAATAGTCACTGCAGATGACAAAATGTTGCAACAAACTAAAATTAATCTCTTAAATTGATGCATGGTCAAAAGAAATAATGTACAAAAGGCATTGTTCATGTTGATTTCTAACTATATTGTATTTTTCTACAGGATATCTGCAGGTTAGGTCCACGAACAGATGACTTCCAGTGGACATTTCAACTTGTTTAAACTGTTTTCTCCTCCTTGCAGCTGTTATTCATTACATTGATGTTCTGTGCATGCATGATGAATTATTGTGATATAACCAAATTATTTTTCCTGCGCTTGCAAAAACTGTTGAAGAGAAAAGATAGGGTCAGTTAGGATTATTGTTTCAGCTCCTAAATACGGAAGAAGATCCATAAAGTTGATGTTCCTGAAATTTCTGTCCAGTAAGTATTAATTTGCTTGGTATGTATCAAACACACACAGACACAACAATACTCTGAATTTGTTAGTTGTATCAATAAACTATCAATGTTTAGTTTTTTAAGACATACAATGTGGTAGAAAAATGCTAATGGTAAAACAATAATGAATTAATTAATTGATTAATTGGTTACTTAATAGTTAATTAGTAAAAGGACTGTACTGTATTTTGTTGTATTGTTTTTTCTCCATCAATATATTTAAGCAGGAACCGAGTGCCAGACTTGTAAGATTGACCAAAGCTTTCAACAGGAAGCAAAGCAACATCTGATGGACAAAGAAGCAAATACCTTAACGGTTGATTCAATTGCATGACTTAAGATAAGCATGGAACCTTACAGTTATCTGTATTAATACTAATTTACCAAACAGAAAATACACATGAACTGCATGAAAGTGCATGGCACAATAATAAAAGAAATTATAAAAGGGAGGTGGAACACAATCAGAACATTGAATAGTTTCAGCTTTACTTACAAAATTTTAACACAACAGCTTTCATATTAAGCAGTTAATAACTTTCTGCAAAACTCTTTTGTTAAGCATGACCCAGAATGTTATGTATGAAAAAGGAGAAGGGAAGCTTGTTTCCACTACAGATGCTGAGAAAGGAGAAAAGTGAAGACGAGGTGGAAAACAAGGTCTTCCTGGACGACAACAACATGGCTCGTGGTGAAGGCTCGCTCTGGAAGGACCGTGACCAGTTGGTGACCAGCTACACCTGCTGCAAAGTCGAGATTGAGAGAGGATCCGCACGGTTCAAGCAGACGTTCAACATGAGAGGATCGACATGGTTCACGCAGAAATCCAGAAAGAAGGAAGCTGTACCTGGTGTAACTGCAGTCAATGCACCAGAGTTCAAGAATAACAAGGACAGTGTTGTGAAGAATATAAACTTTGACAAAACATCAAGACAAAGAGCAGAAAACTAGTCTGATAAGTGTTCTGTTCTGGATAATTCTAGGGGCATCTATGAACTCGAACTGGAGGAGGTGAAGACACCAGTAAAAGAAAACATGACCAAGTCCGCGCAGACCAGTCACCAGAGTGTTTGCCAAGGCTGCAGCCGGAACCAGGACAAAATTGTTCAACATAAGTTGAGTATGATACAACAAAAACACCTTAACACGATTCTGGCATCCTTGCCAGCATTAATAAAGCATTTAATGCTCATGCTAAATTATTGTAATCACACTGTAACATATAATTTTGTAACTTTTCATCAAAACACACGAGTAAATTTTGTATAAAATGTGTGAAATCTAGTAAAGGAAGAGATGTAGACCTCAATAAAGAATGGCAAAATAATATATTGCAGATTTGGCTAAATTAACAATACGATACAATTAGAAAATGCTTAACATTGAATTAACTAATGCCGAACACATTATTCTTATACAAGCATTTATAAATAATGTAAGACCTAAATAAGGGAATACACTAACTAAAGTAAAGTTTATAAAGTAAAGTTTACTAAGTAAATTAAGCCTAAGAGATAATTACGGTAACTAGTTTTGACTATCATAGGTGATTAACTTTTGACATTTTAAATTGTCAAAGGGAGGATTTGATTTGATTAAAAGATCTGAACTTGGAACAATGTTAAACCTTTGTTTAAGTAAATTGTACAAAGACTTTAAATAAATCATGGTGTTGTCAAGAAGGACACGTCCTGTTAAAAGAGATGAACCTTAGAAATTAGCTAATAAACTTATTTGGTAAATACGGGAAATGTATACTCCAAAGGAATTGACCTTAAAAGAATGCATTATATGAACTAAAGTTCCTAGTTCATTACAAATAATGATTCATTGACAAATCCTTTCATATTGCAGATGGTTATTGGATGTATGGAGAAGATATTTTTCTAAATATTTTGCCAACAAGATGGATTGGAAAATTCGCTATGGTTAAAATAAAAGTTGCATGATCGAGTGAATGAGTTGATTGTATTAGACACAAATGATTATAAGAGGTGAAATAAAAGATATGATGTTTTGGATCAAAATGTTTATTTGTGTACAATAGGTAAACACAAAGGGGTTTAGTATGAGACTGAAGCATGCATAGAATCTATCCGTCCATAGATAACAGTGAACAGAAATGTTAAATGGATTAATTATAATTATTATAACCAACAGTGAATTTCAAGTAAACCACAGAAGTCTTTGAAATGAATAAAGATTTGAAAATAATGCTGGTAAAGATGACTGGTCGTGCAATGGGTTTAATCTAAATTTAGGGGAATAGTTATTTTAATATTAAAGATAGGAATTAGTACAATCTTAGTGCTAATTATAATTTCCTTTTTGACATGTTGTGTCCTGCGGCTGGGAAGCATTGGTGGACTCGCAAGATGATGAAAAGAAATGGACATGACGCCAAACAAACAATTCGTCCAGCTCCAAATGGCCTCAGAGGACATGTCTCCCCGCCTCCCACTGAACTGACTGTTGCTAGAAGGCAAATGGGGGCAGAGGGGGCTTAGTGGCCACTGGAGATCTGGTAACAAAGTGGAAAGTGACCTGAACCAAAGGAAAGCCCTCCTCCAGAACTTTGTTTTGCCCCAACGAACACTACTCTGTTTTAAACGTTACAATAAAAGAAGAAATTCATTGAACTGAACTGAACTTGGTTTAAGACATTACAGTATATTCTTTTATTCCTAGTTTTATTTTGAGTGTATTCATTTATAACAGGCATCATCGTGGACCTTTGATGCAGGACTTTTATATTTAATCAACGGCCGAAGCAATTAATCCATTTTTTAAGTTTTTGCACCATGAAGCATTTATTTGTGTTTAATGTTATTATTATTATTGTTGTTGTTGTTATTTTCTTGTATGTTTATTTTGTATGTCATTTATCCTTAATGATTGTATTCTTGTAAATTTCTTTTTAGGTTTCATTATTTTATCATTTTTATCATTTTATCCTTTTAGCATTTTAGCATTTCTTTTTCTTATTATCAATTAGTATTTTACAATTTATGTTTATTAGTTTAAGTTTAGCAGTCTAGTATAACCTCATTTTGCAAAGGCTATGTTCGCTAATGATTTTATCCTTCATGTGTTCAATTAGTTTCACAAAGGTTGGGCTTTACCATAAGTCTTATAAGATAATTGCATGAGGTAAGAGGTAAGAGTTAGCCACATGACCGATAAAGGTCTCTAACAATTGGTGGATGCCGCCACTCCTGGCCCATGGTGGGAGCTCTCGACAGTCCCAAGGAGAGATTTTTTCCTGCTAATTAATGCCAGCAGCGGGTTTTTCGGCTCCTTCAAGAGTGGAAGCAACTGCCTTCATAGATTAGAATTAGGTAAGATAAATCCGTCATACCTTAAAGCCTCACATACAGTCTAGCTTAGTTTCTAGTTTAAGATTACACTTAAGGAGAATAGCTAAATTTTGTAAATTGTCGGCGTTATTCTTCATTCGCCCAGAGCTCGTTGTTTGGTTTCACTTTGGATAGAAAAGAGATACACTGAAAAACGACAGACGCGCACTTTAAAGTTCCAAAACCAGTTTTAATTATTCATAAGTTTAAAAGTCACAGAATACATTTGTTATATTTTATAAGCCATATATATGATCCAAATGAGAAGACAGAAGAGAGAGAGAGAGAGAGAGAGAAAGAGAGAAAGAGAGATAAAACAAAGAGAACATGAATGCGCATTCAATGGAGACAAGGCCATACAACCTGATAGTTGCTCCCTCGTTGCTTCCTGCGTTGTCTGATGGAGGAGGGAAACTTATACTTTTATACTCTTCTGTGGGGGCGTTTTCTGCTCTCAACCAATAAGAGAAGTTCTGCTTTGTTTTCTTGTAGGGTGTTGCCTGCCTTAACCAATAAGAGCAGTTTTGCTTTGTTCTCTTGTAGGGTGTTGCCTGCCTTAACCAATAAGAGCAGTTTTGTTTCAGAGACTGTTGCCTCTCCTCAACTACCAGAAGCTTCTATCTTAAAAACAGGAATTTTCCATTGCTTGTTTCAGCTTACAGAGTTGTGTTTTAAGAGGGAATGATAATATTCATTCCTTCATTCAACCTTTATTTATACAGGCTAGCCTCAGCATAGTTCTATATGTTACACAGTTCTATATGTTAATCTGATTGAAACTAACACACCACTATTAATACACAAGTGTTTTATAATCCAGGTATTAACTGTTTTACAAATGTTTATGCAATCATGTCTTATTTTGTCTTAAAGTAGCTTACACAACATTATAAATCTACACACTTTTAGATCCATCAAATAAAACAGGTTCAGGGAATAGATGCACTTTGTCCCTGACCTGATCCACACAGGCCACCACACATAGATTAAGCTGTTCTGATCCCTCTCTGGCTAAGCAAACATGCAGAACCAGAGAGGCCAGGACAGACACAATGGTCATTTGAGTAGCATTAGGACAGAACTGTGTTCATGCTCACAATTCTCTGTTTAACCTGTACCTGTGTCTTTTTAATAAATCTTTATCATTCTACAGAAATGAAAACACGAAGACAAAAATAAAATTTATTTCACAACAAAACCCCCTTTGGACCTCAATTCCTGAGGTCCATCCCAAGAGAAATAAAATCTCACACCTAATAACGTAGCTAAATGCACATATACACAACATTCAATCAGTTTTTTCAAAATCCTCCAAGTTATAGTTTTTTAACAAAAACAGTTGTCTCATCACTTCAGGGTCTCGTTTTTCCAGAGTGGATGTGATGAGTCTTACCGTCAAAGACCTTAAACAAGGCACGCAGCAGCACCCGCAGGTTATAAGTATGCCTAAGAAAATAGCCAATGATACCATTATAGATACGAACACCTGTTTCCAAGGACCGAAGATCTTTATTAGCCAATTGTCCAGTGGGTCGTCCAGACCCGAATGACTTTTCATTTCATCTGAGAGGGTTCTAAGGCCTTCTAGGGCTCTTGTGACTTTGCCATCTGGAGCAGTGTTGTTTGGAATAAATGTACAGCAAAGGTCACCAAACATACTACATACTCCCCCTCGTTCCGCCAAAATCATATCCAACGCCATCCTGTTCTGAACCGCCATCAGGGAAGTCGGCGCTAGTTGTTCAGCTAGACCTTCCACCGCATCTCTGGTGAGATTGGACAGTCGCATAACATTATAATGCACATAATTTATCCTGTCAACATTTTTATTGGGTGTAACAGGAAACACTGCTGAAATGATAGGAAAACTCTCAAACCCAGCTGCCACCTGATCAGCCAGTTTGTATTCATTTGGCACACCCCGCGGAATGCCTATAGAGTCAATATAAGTAGGTGAGCCGACGGTTGGATCAAAATTAGCAGATCTCCTTCTCCTATTTTGAGAGAGATCAGTTCCGTTCAGGATCTCCAATCTGGGACCAATCAGAGCCAGAGGAGCCGCCAAACGTACCATGGCACAAAGTCCAATGGTGTTGTCCAAGATACGAGTGAGTAATCTCCTTTCCCCACAATAGTAGTATAAGCCCGATCTAACAAGAGGGCCAATCACTTTTCTATCCCCTTTTTCTGTGCTCGCTAACCTCGTCTGATTGCACCAGCTTGGGTCAATCATGCCCACATTTATTTTGGCATTTGGACTCGTGAAATTAAAACAGAAGTAATCATTGCGTTTTGTAGCATGGAACG
>JBBPBX010034598.1:0-32533 GCA_038048925.1 Garcialebias charrua
CCCGGATGACTGAGCTTCTCACCCTATCTCTAAGGGAGAGTCCAGCCACCCTGCGGAGAAAACTCATTTCAGCCGCTTGTATCCGAGATCTTGTTCTTTCGGTCATAACCCAAAGCTCATGACCATAGATGAGGGTGGGAACGTAGATCGATCGGTAAATTGAGAGCTTTGCCTTTTGACTCAGCTCTCTCTTCACCACGACAGACCGGTACAGCGCCCGCTTCACTGCGGACGCTGCACCTATCCGCCTATCGATCTCACGCTCCAGTTTTCCCTCATTCGTGAACAAGATCCCGAGATACTTAAACTCCTCCACTTGGGGCAGGACCTCCTCCCCGACCCGGAGAGGGCATGCTACCCTTTTCCGGCTCAAGACCATGGCCTCGGATTTGGAGGAACTGATCCTCATCCCGGCCGCATCACATTCAGCTGCAAACCGCTCCAGCGAAAGCTGTAGATCACGAGCTGATGAAGCCAATAGGACCACATCATCTGCAAAAAACAGAGAAGCGATTCTAAGGCCACCAAAACGGATCCTCTCAACACCTTGGCTGCGCCTAGAAATTCTGTCCATAAAAGTTATAAACAGAATCGGTGACAAAGGGCAACCTTGGCGGAGTCCAACTCTCACCGGAAACGAGCCTGACTTACTGCCGGCAATGCGGACCAAGCTCTGACACCGGTCGTACAGGGACCTAACAGCCCATATCAATGGGCCTGGTACCCCATACTCCCGGAGTACCCCCCACAGAACCCCCCGAGGGACGCGGTCGAATGCCTTTTCCAAGTCTACAAAGCACATGTAAACTGGTTGGGCAAACTCCCACGCACCCTCCAGGACCCTGTTGAGGGTGTAGAGCTGGTCTAGTGTTCCACGACCAGGACGAAAACCACACTGCTCCTCCTGAATCCGAGGTTCGACTATCCGACGGACCCTCCTCTCCAGAACCCCTGAATAGACCTTACCAGGGAGGCTTAAGAGTGTGATCCCTCTATAGTTGGAACACACCCTACGGTCCCCCTTTTTGAATAGGGGAACCACCACCCCAGTCTGCCAATCCAAGGGAACTGCCCCCGATGTCCACGCGATATTGCAGAGTCGCGTAAGCCAACACAACCCCACAACATCCAGAGCCCTAAGGAACTCAGGACGAATCTCATCCACCCCCGGAGCCTTGCCACCGCGGAGCTTTTTAACCACCTCGGCGACCTCAGCACCAGAGATTGGAGAGCCCGACCCAAAGTCCCCAGGCTCCGCTTCCTCAGTGGAAGACGTGCCAGTAGGATTGAGGAGGTCTTCGAAGTATTCCGCCCACCGACTCACAACATCCCGAGTTGAGGTCAACAGCACGCCATCCCCACCATAAATGGTGTTGGTCGCGTACCGCTTTCCCCCCCTGAGACGCCGGATGGTGGACCAGAATCGCCTCGAAGCCGTACGGAAGTCATTCTCCATGGCCTCTCCGAACTCCTCCCACGCCCGAGTTTTTGCCTCAGCAACCACCCGAGCCGCATGCCGCTTGGACTGCCGGTACCTATCTGCTGCTTCCGGGGTCCCACAGGCCAAAAAGGCCCAATAGGACTCCTTCTTCAGCTTGACAGCATCCCTCACCGCCGGTGTCCACCACCGGGTTCGAGGGTTGCCACCACGACAGGCACCAACAACCTTGCGGCCACAACTCCGATAAGCTGCCTCGACAATAGAGGCGCGAAACATGGCCCACTCGGGCTCAATGTCCCCCGCCTCCCTCGGAACGTGTTCAAAGCTCTCCCGGAGGTGGGAGTTAAAGCTCCGTCTTACGGGAGACTCTGCCAGACGTTCCCAGCAGACCCTCACAATACGTTTGGGTCTGCCAGGTCTGACCGGCATCCTCCCCCACCATCGGAGCCAACTCACCACCAGGTAGTGGTCAGTTGACAGCTCCGCCCCTCTCTTCACCCGAGTGTCCAGGACATGCGGCCGCAGATCAGATGAGACGACAACAAAGTCGATCATTGAACTACGACCTAGGGTGTCCTGGTGCCAAGAGCACATATGGACACCCTTATGCCTGAACATGGTGTTCGTTATGGACAATCCATGACGAGCACAGAAGTCCAACAACAGAACACCACTCGGGTTCAGATCAGGGGGGCCGTTCCTCCCAACCACACCCCTCCAGGTCTCACTGTCATTGCCCACGTGAGCGTTGAAGTCCCCCAGCAGAACAAGGGAGTCCCCAGGAGGCGCACCCTCCAATACCCCCTCCAAGGACTCCAAAAAGGGTGGGTAATCTGCGCTGCCGTTCGGCGCATAGGCACAAACAACAGTCAGAGCCCGTCCCCCCACACGTAGGCGAAGGGAGGCTACCCTCTCGTTCACCGGGGTGAACCCCAACGTACAGGCACCAAGATGGGGGGCAACAAGTATGCCCACTCCTGCTCGGCGCCTCTCACCAGGGGCAACTCCAGAGTGGAAGAGTGTCCAACCCCTCTCAAGGAAACTGGTTCCAGAGCCAGAGCCATGCGTTGAGGTGAGTCCGACTATTTCTAGCCGGAACCTCTCAACCTCACACACTAGCTCAGGCTCCTTCCCCACCAGAGAGGTGACATTCCATGTCCCAATGGCCAGCTTCTGTAGCCGAGGATCAGACCGCCAGGGTCCCCGCCCTCGGCCACCACCCATTCCACAATGCACCCGACCCCTTTGGCCCCTCCCACAGGTGGTGAGCCTATGGGAAACTCAGGACAGTATTACACTTTTATTATTTCATTTTATGCTTATGTTCATTGGGTGTTTGGTGTTTTAGGGGTGTTTGGTGTTTCAGTGTTGGTGTAAATTTTCATACTTTTATACTATTATGAAAAAACTCAGGACAGTGTTACACTTTTTTACTATTTTATGCTTATGTTTATTAAATGTTTTAGTGTTTAGTGTTTAGATGGTTACTGTTGCACCGAGGGACTGAGAGAAACGCAATTTCGGTCCTGTGTATGTCCTGTACATATTGCAGTTCTGACAATAAAGTTGACTTTGACTGCCTCTAAGCGAGCAGGTCCCCGGTTCAAATCCTGGTCCGGGGGCCTTTCTGGGTGGAGTTTGCATGTTCTCTCCGTGCATGCGTGGGTTTTCTCCGGGTGCTCCGGTTTCCTCCCACAGTCCAAAAACATGCATGTTAGGCTGATTGTTAACTCTAAATTGACCCTAGGTGTGAGTGAGACAGGTCCCTCTTGTAAATGAGTCCCCGTGGCTCAACGAGTCCAGCCTGTATAAATAAAGGTTGAATGAATGAATGAACAAACTGATATGGAGAGAACACAAATTCTGTAAGAATAAAAATACTAAATATCACCTATTCCACGGTCAAGGCGGGATTGCATTGGTCACTTTTATCTGAAGGCGGCGGGATTGTACAGGTGGTCCCCGACTTACGAGGACATCGACTTACAGGCCTTCGGCCTGGAAACCCTGCTATGGACCGTGTCGGTTCATAAGTTTCTCCGCGGAGACACATGCGCTTTATGTGAACGGCGGTTTTGTCAGGAAGGCATCTTTGTCCTTCCTGGACGAAGGACAAATGGTAAATGGAGCTTATTTATATAGCGCTTTCCAGCCCCCTATGAGGGGCCCCAAAGCGCTTTACAATACCAACCATCCAACCATTCATACACACATTCATACACCGGTAGCGGCAGACTGCCATGCAAGGCGCCATCCAGTCCTACCGGGAGAAACTCGGGGTTAAGTGTCTTGCCCAGGGACACAACGACACATGGTGTGGGGAAACGGGATTCGAACCTCCAACCTTCCGATCGGTGGACGAGTGCCATTACCACTATGCCACGGCTGCCTATCTGCCTATCTGCAAGCTACATGCTGAGTGAAATAAAATTGAATAAAGTTGTTTCACTCCAGTTTTCATGTAAACATTCATACTTTTGAGTGTGGAAAAATGATTGTGTTATACAACAAATACAGAGCTTTATCATTCAATGGGTCTCTGACTTTGTACAGTACTGTAATAGATTTAGTATTTTTATTCTTACAGAATTTGTGTTCTCTCCATATCAGTTTGTTCATTCATTCATTCAACCTTTATTTATACAGGCTGGACTCGTTGAGCCACGGGGACTCATTTACAAGAGGGACCTGTCTCACTCACACCTAGGGTCAATTTAGAGTTAACAATCAGCCTAACATGCATGTTTTTGGACTGTGGGAGGAAACCGGAGCACCCGGAGAAAACCCACGCATGCACGGAGAGAACATGCAAACTCCACCCAGAAAGGCCCCCGGACCAGGATTTGAACCGGGGACCTGCTCGCTTAGAGGCAGTCAAAGTCAAAGTCAACTTTATTGTCAGAACTGCAATATGTACAGGACATACACAGGACCGAAATTGCGTTTCTCTCAGTCCCTCGGTGCAACAGTAACCATCTAAACACTAAACACTAAAACATTTAATAAACATAAGCATAAAATAGTAAAATAGTAAAAAAGTGTAACACTGTCCTGAGTTTTTTCATAATAGTATAAAAGTATGAAAATTTACACCAACACTGAAACACCAAACACCCCTAAAACACCAAACACCCAATGAACATAAGCATAAAATGAAATAATAAAAGTGTAATACTGTCCTGAGTTTTTGCATAGTAGTATAAAAAGTATAAAACGTATATCTATAAAATAAACTGAAGTTTCTAGCGTTGACATTTGCAAAGAGTCATCAACATCTCCAAAAGTTTGCTCTGTGTTGTAAAAAGCTGCACTTTCAACCTGCAGAAGGAATGTTGTTGTTGGAATATGGGGAGATGTTTTGTTTTTGCTACTGGGGGGATGTTTTGAGCACACAAAAGACTTCAGCCCCAGGGGGTCACACACACCTAATGGAATGCAAATTCCTCAATCTGTCATTTTACAGTCTCCCATGGGAGCTATATGTAAAATATGTACAAGTACATATGTTTGGTATTCCTAGTGTTAAGGCCATCGTCATAGGGGCGTGAGGAGATGCTGGTGTTTCCCCACTTGATTGGACTGTTTGTACTGGGCGGGTTTCCCACCGCATGCAGAAAACATCCTAACTTGCAAGAGGGTTATTAATAAGTGATAAAAATCTGTGAACAGGGGGGAAATGTTGGGGGATGTAAAGATCACGGATGTTTTTTCACTTGCTGATGTACAGAATAACCATGTGTGTGAAGACAAGAATCTTTCCGTCTACTCAGAGGAGCCTGACAACTGAAAACTGATAAACTCTGATGCCTTCAAGGGCCTAAGCTGGAAAGCAGATTTGTCTTGAGAGGTTGTCTTGTCCCATAACCATTTTAAAAAGACACTTCTCTCTTTGAACAGACTTGGAGATGAAGGGACATGTAAACATTTGTCTGCTTGTATTTCAATGCTGCTCCACCTTGCAAGATCAAATCCTGGGTTAAAAATATATATTATATATAATATACTCTGCTGCTTCACAGTCACTATGTTCTATTAGAGAAGCCTTATACACTTATGCATGCTCACAACCACACACAAATAGATGCAGGGATGCATATGTAGGTATTGTATGTAGATGTGTAGATGTATATGTGAATATATATACATATTACATGTGTATATATGTATCTTTATATGTGTAGGTATGGGTATATATATTTATAGAAATTTACTGCAAAGCCATGAATATTCTAAGTTCTTTATACATATGTATTTTGTTGCTGTGTTTTGTCATGTTCTTTGCAGGTTTACAGATAGTGGTCGGGTGTTTTGCCTTGTGCTCTCTTTATGTATATTTCTTGTATTTTGTAGTCTTACTTTCCATCTTTCCTTTCTTTCTATCCTATTTATAAATAAATAATTATCTATCCTATAAATAAATAAATAATAAAAATGAAAAACTCCTTTAGATAATTACTAGAATAAATATTGGTGTGGAGAGGATGGCTGTAAGGGGAGAAGGGAGGCCATAAAAAAGGGAAAAAAATACATTATTCATTTAATGAGCTATGATGGAATAATCAAATTATCCAACATTAATATTGATTAAGGACCCACATTTTCAAGTTTCATATAGAAAACTACATGAGTAGAACCGTTACTACATTGGTTTCATGCTTTGCAATGAGTACCTTTAAAAATCAAGTATTTGTGGCTTTGACGTACTGGAAATCGGCCTCTTTCTCCGAGAAAACCCGCATGTAAAAGTTGGCATTCTTGTCAGGCTCAAAGGTGGAGGGCACAACGACATACTCCCCGGTGGGGAGACAGAGACGGCTGGACACTTCCCGTGTGTTGATGAAGGTTTCAGAGCGCGCTGTTGATCCGTGGCTCTGGAAGAAGGTTTTCTTCAGGTGCACCTGTCTTTGGCCAGAAAACTGCAAAAATGGGACACCGACAGTTGTTGCATCAGCGAGGCCGAATATATTGAAGGATTGCCAAAAGGTCCTGGTTGCTTTGAATACTAATATCTGAGTGCTGCCAGTGGATTCCCTGTGTGATGTACCTCGTCAGGAAGCTAGAAATAAACAAAAACAAATTAAACAGAAACAACTAAATTAAATAGTTGACATCCGCTTTTCATTTTGTGCTGTTGTTGCTCATTTTGAGGCAGCTTCATACATCATAAATTGCAAATCCAATGGTTTCCATGTCTTGCCCCATTTTCCTCATTCGACGCTTGTTCTTCTGCATCAAGCCCACGATGAAAGTGCAGCCGTCCTCCCCATCATCAAGATCATCATCCACATCGTCAAGCTTTATGACGAACTGAGGGTTCATCCAGAAGGTATCTAGGAAACGGACCAGTGGTGTCACAGAACCATTTTGGTTGAAATCACGCAGAGGTGAAGGATAAACTGGTCATACTGGCATAGTTTCTGCAGCCTCCAGCGGTCACGCCCCTTCGCCACGACTCCTCAAACTCTGTCTGAGCCCACTTTTTGTATTCATCTCCTGTGAGAGCATCTGGGGTGAGGTTGCAGATCTCAAGGCGGGAATACTGGTGCAGGAAGTCAGAAAATGACATCCTGTGGACAAAGCAGCTCTGTTGCATACTCACTGTACCTTTCTATTTTATGTTTCTGTCAGTGGACGGTGTTTAAAAAAAGTTAATTTTTTGATGAGATTCACCAGAACTCCCCATCCTCCACGCGGTTGGACAGCCTCTCCCGAACATCATCACTCACGTTTCTCCATTCAGATGAACTGGAATAAAAAAATAATAAAAAATAAATTAAAATAAAATAGAGAATTTGCTTTTCCTGTGAAAATGCAGTGTGGATGCTTATTGCTGAAGAACCTGCTGAAAAACTGCTGAAATTAGCTAAAAACATGCAGAAATGTAGCTGAAAAGGAAGAACAAGCCTAAGCAGAAGTGGAGTTGATCTTAAAAAAGTGGAAATTTCCCCAAAACAGCTGAATACAGTAGTAGCTAAAGAAATGTAGAAAGAAGCTTAAATTTCCAAAAGGAAGTGAAGTGAACTTAATTGTGCCCACTAAGGCTGAGAGAGGCAGAAATTAGCATAATAAAGTTGAAATAATGTGCAAAAAGCTGAAATTTTCACACACAAAATAATAAACACAAAAAACAGCTGAATAGTAGCTAAAACGATTAAAAAAGAAGCTTAGGAAATGGGGAGAGCAGAAATGTGCACACAAAGGCTGAAAGAAGCAGAAATGTGCACAAAAAAGTTGGCATTATCTAAAAAATAAAATAAAATAAAGCAGAAATTTGCCCAAAACAAAACAGCAGAATAGTAGCTAAAGAAATCTAGAAAGAAGCTTAAATTTCCAAAAGGAAGGGAAGTGAGCACATTTGTGGCCACTAAGGCTGAAAGAGGCAGAAATTAGCACAATAAAGTTGAAATAATCTGAGAAAAGCTGAAATTTGTAACAAACAAACAAACAAACAAATCCCAGCAGAATATTAGCTAAAACAAGCAGCTTAAATTACCAGAAGGAAGAGGGTACCTGTACATGATTTTGCTGAATTAGGAAGAAAAAAGTTGAATTGATTGTAAAAAATGTGGAATTAGCTGAAAAAACTAATGAGCATAAAAACAGCGAAACCTAAAATAGCTGAATTTAGCAGAAATAAGCTGAAAGGAGCATAATAAGACGGAATAGCAGATATAAGTTACAAAAATCACAAAAATGTTGGACGTAGCCAAATAAAGCTGAAAGGAGCACAAAACTATTGAAAAAAACAGCTGAAATTAGCCTTTTTTTTTCTTCCTTTTTTTTTTTCACAGGGACGCTGAAAAAGGCTTAACCGGATCAAAGTGTGAAAATAGTAAAAGTTTGTAAACAGGTAAAAAGTTATGAAGGTTGTAAAATGGGCTCAGTTAATTTTCAATTAGGGCAAAAATGGTAAAAGGCTAAATACCGGTATGTTTCTCAAAAAGGTAAAGTTGCACATACATGTATACCAAAAGTCATAGCACACGTCTCCTGAAAGAGCTGAACTTTTTGATATACGAAGCATTCACACAATAAAACAAACAAACAAACAACCAAAAAAAATATAATAAAAAAAACAGGAGTTCACACCTACTTGGCAACCACAGAAGTACCAGCTGTTTTACAACAGGCTTTTCAAGCTTTTTCAAAGGGCGCACTGTGCATGTCTATGTGCATTACATGCATGACAGGGAAACACCCAAGATACAAGATTCATATTTAGGCTCGCTGGAATGTAGTGGCAATTGAGAAAGACATTTTAGTTGAAAACAAATGGTGTGCAAGAAGAGCTCTTATTCAGTGGGTATATTACTGTATTATAATGTGTCAAGCTGAGTGAAGTCTACATATCACAAACTTTCACTGTGGGTTTGATTTACAGCCACACCAAATTTCAGCTCAGTACTGGAAAAACTGAGTAACAGCCATTTTGTTGTGGAAACCATCTCGAGTCTTCTTGACTCCAAAAGTTGTGGGTGTTCAACGAGTGAACCCTTTCTGAGAGTTACAGTAAAATCTGTGCCGCGCTTCCCTGCTATGGAGCACATCATCTAAAAGCCATGTCCAGTTTCTGAGAAGTAATCCAAGAGATCACCAAAGATTGGCTGATATACAACATAACTTTAGATGCACGTTGGTGTAAAACTCACTTGTCGCTCCAGGCTCCGGTCCACTCCACTTGACCCCATGGGTTCCTGATCCTGATCAGTTGCACCATGTCTCCGCTATACTCCACCTGTCACACACAAAGGTGTCAAATACACACAATATTTAAAGGCTTGGCCTTTCTTGAAGGACTGCATGTATGTATACCCTCACTAACATGGAGCCCTGTGCAACGGCTGACCTCACCTGATCTGCTCCTGTCACAGAATAAGCGTGGCCTTTCACCAGCTTGCTACGAGTAACGGCCTCAGAATCAGATGCGCTGGTGATCTGGGTTAGGAAAATAATGTCTGGTAAGCTTATCACACACCCCACTGAGTTAATAACCATGCTTAATGACATTAAATTAAGAAAGTCGAACAAACATCAATGGAGCATCCCAACAGAGATCCTCTTTCCAGGGCTTTTCTAATTATATTGAAGAGCTTTGGATCCGGTTTTCTGAGATCATGCTGCTCAGCAATCCCCCCGGTGAAGTCCTCAAAGCCCTCAGTGGTGCTGCCTCCAGAGAGAGCCTCGTAGCATCCATTCACTCTAAAATCAACAAGGGGGGTTAAAATACGAGCTCAATAAAGGAAGCTAAAGCAGGTATATCCAGACTAGGGGTTGAACGAATACATAATTTTTAAACTCGATATTAACATAAATAAACTCGAGTACCGTATTTTTCAGAGTATAGGTCGCACCTTTTTATCATTTTTTCATGGCCTGCAACCTATACTCAGGTGCGACCTATATATGGCTTTTTATCACTTTCGGCGAAACAATTTTTTTAAATCCAGCTCATTTCACAATTACGTTCATTTATTAAAGAAAAGTTCAGCTCAGACACATATTTGCTATAATTTTTATCAAACAAATAATTGTTTTTAAGTGTTAATCTTCTTAAAAGCCTTGCTGTGCGCTCCTGTGGCAGACATTTGCAGCAGAGCTAAACGTAGGTGCGACCTATACTCCGGTGCGACCTATCTAGGGATTTTTCCAATCTATTGGTAATAATTGGACAATGCGACCTATACTCGGAAAAATACGGTAGTACTCGAGTAGTCGATGATGTCATAGGCTCTTAAGATGCAAAATAAATAAATATATAAAAATGCATAAAAACTTCATTATTTACCAAAAAAAAAGACCAACAAAACATTGGGAGCATTTATTATGCTCCTATCATTTATCATACTGCAGATAAGTCACAGGAAAAACAAAACTATTAGTTATTATTATTAATATTAACATAGTGAAAGTACCGTGCGGCGCCCACGTCAAAACGAAACTTAAAAACAAGTGGGGCACACCACCGCCTGCAGTGCTGTGCAATTTAGGTTTACTTTTTGAGATTAATGTGTTTATAGGTTTTTAATAGGTCTAGAGAGATGAATATTTGTTGCTTTACTTGGCATAGGCCTTCTCTAGCAAGGCACTCCAAAACTCGGAGCCCTCCTCCGAGTGAACGAACAGTAGTTTTCCATCCCGTGTAGGCAGACGATCATCAACCACCACATCCACCCAGTCACCAAACTGCCAGAACTGAGGAGCACAACAGAATCGCGAGTCAAATGTAAATCTGTGTGTGAGGCGGCCAAACGAGCGGGCTCTGAACGTTGTACCTGAAAGTGAAAGATTCCAGCATAGTTGGCCTCAAAGCTCTGGTCGTGAGGCACCACACGAGACAAAACCTGCTTGTTGAGGGTCAGGGAGGCGATGGCTGCCAGGAGCCAGCAGTCGCCTAAAGGAAAATTTCACAAGTTACAATTAAGTAAAATGAGCTCCAACACCTGCAACGTCTCAGGTGGGTTCATTTTGCCATCGCAACAACGCCTCCAAAACACGGGAGCCACAAGTTGCACAAAACCCTCGTCTAATCTTTTTCTGCAACTCTGTGTCGCCAGCTTAAAGAAGATTTGTGGCAGACTGCGTGTAGGCGGCGGAGTCAGAGGGAGTTTTTGTGTTATTGTTTGGTACACAGTGACAGGTGGTGTCAGGTGTGTCACCCATGTGCAGAGAAGACAGGTTTCAGAGGTAAAATCAGACTCAGTGAAACAGCAGTTTATTTATAGATTAAAGTGTCACTGACATGATTTTTCTACTATTCATCAAATTGCTCAAAATATATATTTTAACATTTAAATATGTTCGTTTTTGCAAACAAAATGATAAATCACTTTAATTTTGCTTTAAAAGTGATTTTGAACTTCAAGCCGTGTTTAATCATGGGAAATCCGATTACACACGAACGCACCATCTGTGACGTAGTGTGAGGCAGAGCTCTGGGCTTGTCACAGTGCGCGGGTGTGAGCAGCTCGACATGAAGGTAAGTCTGATACAGCATCAGACCTAAATTAGATCCTGTTGTTTCTTGTTCCATCACCCAAACTATTTTCTGCTTCCCAAAATGAAGACAAATAGCTCAAATCTTCACATAGATTGATAAATTCGTCGGGTTTTAAATTGTCCGCTATTAAAGAGACCAGAGCCCTCTGCCTCTCACTACGTCACAGATGGTGCGTTCGTGTGTAATCGGATTTCCCATGATTAAACACGGCTTGAAGTTCAAAATCACTTTTAAAGCAAAATTAAAGTGATTTATCATTTTGTTTGCAAAAACGAACATATTTAAATGATAATATATATATATATTGAGCAATTTGATGAATAGTAGAAAAATCATGTCAGTGGACCTTTAAACAGCATCAACATGTTTCAGTTTAACAGGCTAAGTACCGTATGCAAAATGAAGTGTTGCAGATGGAAACGTGTTCCATGTGAAATATTATTCAAACAACTTTAAAGATCCACTGACGTGATTTTTCTACTATTCATCAAATTGCTCAAAATATATATATATTATCATTTAAATATGTTAATTTTTGCAAACAAAATGATAAATCACTTTAATTTTGCTTTAAAAGTGATTTTGAACTTCAAGCCGTGTTTAATCATGGGAAATCCGTTTACACCTGAACGCACCATCTGTGATGTAATGTGCAGAGTGAGAGGCAGAGGGCTCCAGTCTCTTCAATAGCAGACATTTTAAAACCTGACTAATTTAGCAATCTAGGTGAAGATTTAAGCTATTTGTCTTCATTTTGGGAAGCAGAAAATAGTTTGGGTGATGGAACAAGAAACAGCAGGATCTAATTTAGATCTGATGCCGTATCAGACTTACTTTTATGTGAGCTGCTCATACCGTGACAAGCCAAGAGCTCTGCCTCAACTCTGCACATGACATCACAGATGGTGCGTTCGGGTGTAAACGGATTTCCCATGATTAAACACAGCTTGAAGTTCAAAATCACTTTTAAAGCAAAATTAAAGTGATTTATCATTTTGTTTGCAAAAACTAACATATTTAAATGATAATATATATATATATATTTTGAGCAATTTGATGAATAGTAGAAAAATCACGTCAGTGGATCTTTAAAGGTGCAGTCTGCAGTTTCTGTAGAACGCAGCACTTAGAAAAATTTTCAACAGGCAAAGCATTCTGATCCCTCCCCCTCAGAGCCATATATGGCTCTGCTCCCCCTTGCTCTGCTGAAATTCAAATTCAAGCTCTGTTTTTATTGGCTGGTTAAAAACTCTGTTTTTATTGGCTGGTTAACGGCGGGTCACTGTGGCTTTTTAGAAATGCTTTTAGTAACACCTGGAGAAGCAAGGGGACTATAGTTTTTTCAAAGATTACTTTGTCTAACATCAGTCTGTCAGGAGATAGTGACAGAGTGAAGAAATATGTTAAAAATATATTGTTAGAAAACTTAGACTGCACTACAGAAACTGCAGACTGCACCTTTAAGTTGCTGAAGTTTTATGATTTAGTGGACTATAATATTTTGTTGGTAATGTATAGAGCCCAAAATAATGTACTGCCTTCAAACGTTCAAATTAATTTTGTTAAGAGGACGAGCTGTTACAGTCTTAAGGGAACTGAGATTTTTGTAAAACCTCAGTACAGCACTAGTTTAAAGGGACGGTCTGTTTCAATACAGGGAGTTGATTTGTGGAACGGTTTAGCAAATGAAGTTAAAACTGCAAAATCAGTGTTTGTGTTTAAAAAAATGGTCAAAACTAAATTGTTAACAAAATACTAAAAATTTCTATTTAATTTTTTATTGTACTAGAAATTTTTAGATTTGAAATGAGTTGATTTTGGTTCAATTGCTCATTTACGAATATTGTTTGAGTGAATTGTTTGTATTGATTTTGTTTTTTGTTTTGGAAAAAAGGGGCAGGTATAATAAGATTTCTTCTTCTTCCTGCCTCCTTTTATTTAATGTGTTTTTTTTCCTTTAATATTACATGTCAAAAGTTTTTTTTAACACAATGTAAAATGAATAAATAAATAAATAAATAAAAATAAAATGCTATTAGTGTTCAATCATGACCAACAATTTAAAACTTTAAATGTTATTTTTGAACCCATTTGACTCCCATTTTTAAACAAAGTTGTTGCTCATATGAAACCCTCCAGTTCCCCTGCTGACCTAGCCTGGTTGATACCAGACCCATGTCCTTCACTTCGCTTTGGACTAGGACTTCAGCAGTGAAGGGAAATGAGAATTGAGCGGAGCTGCGTAGGAATGGCGAGGGCCAGGCTACTGCTGACCCCATCTCTGCATCATTTTTTAAACAAGTTAAACCCACGATTGGACCCATTGTTATTATTATTATTATTATAAATACCGGTAGTAGAATTGCTACAAGTGTGATCCCTGATATTTTCAAATGTGAAGTAGTTAATCCATTAATTAAGAAGCCTGGACTTGACCCTTGCTCACATTTCAGATCAATCTTGAGCCTTCCCTTCCTGTCCAACATCCTGGAGAAAATAGTTTTTATTCAAGTGAATGAGTTTTTGAATGTGAAAATAATTTTTTTCACAGCACCGAAACAACGTTAGTGAGGGTTTGTAATGATATTCTGGTATCAAATGATTCTGGTCAGTTTGTGGTACTTGTTCTCCTGGACCTTACTCCTGCTTTTGATACTGTTGACCCCAGTATCCTTATATCGCAGCTGGAACAGTGGGTTGGGATTACAGGTGCCGCATTAGAATGGTTCTGTTCATACCCGAGTGACAGGAGTTTTTGTGTCAAGGTTGGCAATAACGTATCTGCTTCAATGTCTCTTTTCTGCGGGGTCCCACAGGGCTCGATTCTCGCACCCCTTTACCTCTCCGAGCTACTAGAACCATACATTCCCTCTCGGGCCCTGAGATCATCCGATCAGCTGCTTTTGGCTGTTCCAAAAACAAGACTGAAGCTCAGAGGAGATTGAGCATTTTCAGTCATGGGCCCCAAACTCTGGAACAACATGCCCCCCGATATTAAGCAGGCCCCCTCCCTTCCTGTGTTCAAATCTCTGCTAAAATCTCATCTGTTTCCTTTGGCATTTCACACAGTGAGATTTGATTTAGTATTTTTTTCTTCTGTGTTTTTATGTTTTTAATGCTTTTAATTAATTCTTCAGTATTATCATTAGTGTGTGTTATTTTTCATTAATTTTACTCTCATTGATGTTTTATTGTTAAGCACTTTGATAACAGTTTTTGTTTTAAATGTGCTCTATAAATAAAGTTGACTTGACTTTTGTTCTTGTAATTATTAGAAATGTTTGGAATTCATAAAAATCCTATTATCCAATCGGATTCTTTAAAATGGGTTTCTCCAGACACCAGCGTGTTTGAAGGAGTCTTCATCGGGGCATAAGGTGTGGCTGAGTGGTTAGAGGAGTCGTCCTCCAATGGGAGAGTTGGGGGTTTGAATCCACCAGCAGTCACATACTGAAAAGTCCCTGGGCAAGACACTGAACGCCTGCCTCATTGCCTCCAATATGCGTCCCATCGGTGTATGACTGTAATCTAAAGCATTGATTACCACAGTCGTGTACAGATATAGTAGAGTGCTGTATGAATGGGTAGATGAGGGCACAGATTGTGTGGTAAAGAGCTTTGAGTGTCTTGATAAGATAAAGTACAGTCCATTTACCATTCATTGGTTAGGACTTCACTATCATTGGATAAAGCTGAGCTCAGAAAGAGATTCTGCAGGATCTGTTTGATCAGTAACAGACAGTAAAATTAAACACAACGTTGATTTACGGTGAGTGGGACCAAAACACAGGGCTCTGAGTAGTTTAGGGTTAGACGTGTGCTGGAAATGCTTCGATTTACTTTTAGGGTAAAGGTTACTATTAAGCTACAGGAATGGAAGTCAATACAATGACGTCATAAGGATAGAAATACCAATGCGTGTGTGTGTGTGTGTGTGTGTCTCACCAAGTGCCCCCTGACAAATATCAGTCCTGGTGGCATCTTCACTGATGAATTTTGGACTGGCGTGCAATTCCTAGGGGGAAATTAGTGACTGTTTCAACATAGAGGTCATGCTGAAATGATATGAGAACTTTTCCTTTCATTAAATTCTCATAAAGTATATATTTTTTCAAGGTTCAAGAAGACTTTATTATCATTCGCATCACATGTGGTACATGAGGTGAAACGAAATTGTGTACTCAATGTCCCAGATACACCCAAAAATATAAAAGCTATAAAGTATATTAAAAAAAATACTGTACAAGGATCTAAGATATACACTAAACAATATGGTAATATAAAATACAAGGTTTTAAAATATTTGATCGTATTTTGAGTTTCGAATTGATGGTAATGATGAAAAAAGTTAACGTTTCTTTTTTTTTTTAATCTTCAGAAATGGAAAAATGACTGAAAACAGAGAAACAGGTCATGATTTTGCACCACATTTATCCATAATGATGTAATGTGCAGATGACGGTGACAAATTTTGTATGGAAATAACAATTTTACAAATAATAACTTTATTTACTTGAAACAGTGAACCCTTCTCCTCACTGACTCCCAGCTCTAAATACAGAGCAGCTCTGACGTCATCATATAATAAAGTAGAGCACTCACAGTGGGTCTCTTCCAGGTGATTCCCCGAACTTTGTAAGAACCTGGTCCGAGCTCTTTGTAGCCCAAAGACGTAACCAGAGGCTCAAAGCAGTTGTCCTCAAACAGCTTACGTCTTTCCAGGCAGCTTCTCCTCAGCTCCTCAAAGTCTTGGTTCAGATATTTTACAGCCTGAGAGTTGGACCCGACTCCCTGGGATTTCTCCCGGTGGTACTGGAGCTTGGCTGCGATGCCTGACATGTTGGGTTGTTCTGCTGCTGCCTCTCCGTGTGTCTCTGCTCTGTACGGTTAGACAGGTTCTGTGTCATGTGTGCTCTTCAAGTGTTTCACCACACCCTTTATTGTTCACATAAGAGCTTCTCGCCCAAGAGCCCTTTATTCTATCAGTGAATAATTTCTTGCCAAAAAAAAAGTAAAAGACAAAAAGCAGCCCAGACATGAGTTGTTTATGATTTATTCTGTGAAATCTGTGTGATATTTTACTAACAAATAAATCATTAACATTTTTTTTTATTTCACAAGCCAAATAACCACTGTAATTAGAAAATACATGAGCATATAATTTGCTTAAAACTTTATCAGTAACACATACAGGGAGTCCTCGAGTTACGGCGCCCTCGACCTACAGCAACTCGGACTTACGAACGGACCTACGAACAGCAGTTGTACATTAAATACAGCACTGGTATGTGGTTTTTTTTAGGTGTTTTTAGATGAAAGTGTGTTAGCTAACCGTTTGTAAACAAAGTTCTGTGCATGTTTATGAACCAGTATGTACGTTTGTGTTGAAAAACGGGTGTTAGGCGTAGCGCTAGCATACGTTTTCCAACTTACGAACGAAAATCCGGACTTACGAACGCACGTGCTATGGGTTCCGACTTGCGTCAGAATCGGGTTACGAGCGGTCCTTAGGTCCGGAACTCGTTTGTAAGTCAGGGACTCCCTGTATTGATGCATATTTTACATATTAAGCATGAACAACAGACAAAGTGTGCACCGTCTGCCTCGTTTTGCTGTGATTTTTATTCTTTCTTCCTGGATCTTGCTTGGTGTTTTCCGAGCTAATAGATCGCCAAGCACATCCACTGTGGGGGAGGAAACACATTCATTTACAGTAACTGTATATAAACAGATTAAAACCAGCCCTTCTGATTGCATCATGGTCTGTCAAACCTGCTGTAAGTTCAGCTCGATCTTCCCCGAGTTGTCCCTCTCCAGGGTCTTGAACATTTCTGGTTGAGACAAAAAGTGAAAATCAGCCCTCTCGCTGTATGAAAATGTGTTTTTGTATCGCCGCTGTTTGTTTTGCTGCCACTCACTGTAGAGCATTTCCAGTTTAATGAGACAGCCTACAAAGTTGTCGAAGTCTATGGCGTACTGAGCATCGGCGTAACGGTTGACGATGGCCTGCAGCACCGCATTGTTGACCTGAAACCCTGCAGAGGGGAAAACACTTGTAGTTACAGGTCATTGTCAAAGATGAAGGTTGTTTTCTGGCTGAGGTGCAGCTTTCAGAGCGTGTCAGGTATCAGCGTCCCTGTGTCACCCACATGCTTTGTTTCTGTGCCATACATGCATGAGTGCAGGACAAGTCCCCCAACCGGTTATTCTAGTTTGTCATTAACCTTTTTCACATGTCTCACACACACATGCATGCATTACACTTACACAGCTGAGTCAACAAGCTTTTGTATTTTATGTTTAATTTAAACCTCATGGGAAAGAAAGCACCATCTGCTCTCACAAAGCTGTGAGTTTCAAACTTATGCTTCATAAAAAAGAGTAAAATTTAATGTTTTAGACTAAGATGTCATGTTGAGAAAGGACACATTTGTAGCCATTTTGATATAAAAAAAATAACAGAAATGTGAATCGCTCTCAGCTACCACATTAAATTTGAGCTCAGTGTCCTTAGAATCAACTAAATTGTGACCATTTTTGTGTCGGCTAATGTTAAGCATCCATTTTAAAATGCATTCACATCAGAAGTTGGATCAATTATAGATGTACAGTACATCCCATGATTTGGTTCTGTAAATTTCAATAAAATTGGCTCAGTACTCCATGAGATATTTTGCTAAGAGCCATGAACACTAGTGGGCATTAATTTAACTGACAAACCAAGTTTGAAGTGGAAGAGAAATAATTATTGCCAATTAATATCTTACCTGTAGTAGATAGCTTTTTTAATGACCTCAGTTTGGAAAAAACATGATTAAATCTGACTGCACTGACAAACTTGTTCAAGCCGGTGTTACACCATATTCTGTGACCACCGTATATTGTGACAGTAGGGGGCGCTGTTGCATTTTTACACCATACAGTACTTTGCAATATCTGATAAACGCTATCATATTCTGTGACCGTTTATATTTCCATAATACTCATGATAATAATAATAATGAATTCAATTTATAACGCACTTTTCATTAGTGAAAATCTCAAAGTGCTACACACATTGAATGCTATACACATTCATACACCGGTAGCGGCAGACTACCATGCAAGGTGCTTTCCAGTCCTACCGGGAGCAACTCAGGGTTAAGTGTCTTGCCCAAGGACACAATGACACATGGTGGGCGGATGCGGGATTCGAACCTCCAACCTTCCAATCAGGGGTCTACTGCCATTACCACTACACCACGGCCGCCCCGATGATATCAGTGGTCAGATGTTACTTTTTAGAGGAAATAGTCAGCAGAAACAGTGTGGCTCAAGTATTTAATGTTTTTCTATAAGTGGTCACAATATCTGATAAGCGCTACTATCATATTCTTTGACCATCTATATTTCCATAATAGTCATAATATTTGTGATCAGATTTTACTTTTTATTCTTTGGAGGAAGTAGAAAGTCAGCCTCCTTCCTCCAAAGAATAAAAATTAACATCTGCCCACTAAAATCATGACTATTATGGAAATACAGACGGTCACAGAATATGATAGTGTTTATCAGGTGTTGCAAAGTGTGGTATAAAAATGCAACAGCGCCCCCTACGGTCACAATATACAGTGGTCACAGAATATGGTGTAACACTGGGTCAAAACCAAAATGGGTTCCTGTAAATAGGCCTGTCACAATAACAAATTTTGCTGGGCGATTAATTGTCTCAGAATTTATTGCGATAAACGATAATATTGTTTGAAATTTAACAATAATTAATGTCAAATTTTAGAAGAAATGTTGATTTGTTTTGCGTGTGGTACCTTTTTGACCACCTGATGGCAGTATAACTGTTTGAACCAAAGGATGGACAAATGTGCAGCAAAATGGAAGGGAGGGCCCTTGACATGACATGGGCTGACATGGTGACATGGCAGACGCTCAGTGATTTGAGCTCTTTAGCATAGCATTTTTCACACAAAGCTTTTAATAAAAAAAATCAGTAAACAAGTTCTCAGTTTCTTTTTTTTTAGAGGAAAAACAACTTTTTGGACGAAGGCACAGGTTTTAACTGTGAATTTTGGAGCTTTGACAAAACCGAGGCTTATTCCAGAGGTCAGACTAGCTTAGCTTGTAGCTTAGCTTCTCAGCCTAGCTACTTTTAACGATACAAAAATGCGATTTTTGACAGTTTAAACAGATTTTAAAGAGAAAAGAGAAAGGGAGGGGTCTGTGAAGAGCACCGGAGTTGAGTCTTTGTCATCCAGTGTCTTCAATAGAAAGAGAGAGACATGAAGAAACAATAAAGCCAGTAAATGAAAATGAGGTTGATAATTTTGATTTATCATGCGATTAATTGATTTATTGTTTATTGTGACAGGCCTACTGGTAAACACTCCCAAATATTTAATTGTGGTTTATGATAATGCAAGAAAACTTTACAACTCCATAGGTTTTGTATTCCAATGTTATTTTTCATGGAATTCTATGGGGTTTGGAAGCAAAAAGAGCACTTCCTGTGAATCCCAAGACATTTCCAGTGAATCCCAAAACACTTCCTTTGAATCTCGAGGCACTTCCTGGGAATCTCGAGGCACTTCCTGTGAATCCTGAGGCATTTCCTGTGAATCTCGAGGCACTTCCTGTGAATCTCGAGGCACTTCCTGTGAATCCCGAGGCACTTCCTATGAATCTCGAGGCGTTTCCTGTGAATTTCGAGGCATTTCCTGTGAATCTCGAGGCACTTCCTGTGAATTTCGAGGCATTTCCTGTGAATCTCGAGGCACTTCCTATGAATCTCGAGGCACTTCCTGTGAATCTCGAGGCACTTCCTGTGAATCTCGAGGCACTTCCTGTGAATCTCGAGGCACTTCCTGTGAATCCCGAGACACTTCCTGTGAATCTTGAGGCATTTCCTGTGAATGTCGAGGTACTTCCTGTGAATCCTGAGGCACTTCCTGTGAATCTCGAGGCGTTTCCTGTGAATCCCAAAACACTTCCTGTGAATCTCGAGGAACTTCCTGTGAATCTCGAGGCACTTCCTGTGAATCCTGAGGCACTTCCTGTGAATCTCGAGGCGTTTCCTGTGAATCTCGAGGCGTTTCCTGTGAATCTCGAGGCGCTTCCTGTGAATCCCGAGACACTTCCTGTGAAGCCTGAGACACTTCCTGTGAATCCCGAGACACTTTCTGTGAATCTCGAGGCACTTCCTGTGAATCTCGAGGCGCTTCCTGTGAATCCCGAGACACTTCCTGTGAAGCCTGAGACACTTCCTGTGAATCCCGAGACACTTTCTGTGAATCTCGAGGCACTTCCTATGAATCTCGAGGCGTTTCCTGTGAATCTTGAGGCACTTCATGTGAATCCCAAGACACTTCCTATGAATCTCGAGGCGCTTCCTGTGAATCTCGAGGCGCTTCCTGTGAATCCGAGGCACTTCTTCTGAATCTCGAGGCATTTCCTGTGAATCTCGAGGCACTTCCTGTGAATCCGAGGCACTTCCTGTGAATCTCGGGGCACTTCTTGTGAATCTCGAGGCATTTCCTGTGAATCCCAAGACACTTCCTATGAATCTCGAGGCACTTCCTGTGAATCCCGAGACACTTTCTGTGAATCTCGAGGCACTTCTTCTGAATCTCGAGGCATTTCCTGTGAATCTCGAGGCACTTCCTGTGAATCCGAGGCACTTCTTCTGAATCTCGAGGNACTTTCATTGGCAGCTCAGAGGCATAATAGCAGTTGGTTGGATTCAATGCCCGATCTTGCCTCAGTCTGTCCTTAAATCCCACCAAGACCTGAAGAAGAAACTCAGTCTGGACTTGAAGTGTTTTGTTCAACAGGACATAAATTTCATATTTTTCTTTTGACTCTTTTGATACTAAACATCAGATGTGGTATACAATATGTCTCAGAGCTGTTGCTCCTCAGCAAGAAGGTTCCTGGATTGAGGCTGGGAACCTTTCTGGGTGGAGGTTGCATTTTCTTTCTATGCATACGTATGTTTTGTCGGTGTGCTCAGGTTTCCTGCCATTGACCCTGCCATTGACCAAAAACATGCATCTTAGGCTGATTGGTAACTAAATTTTGCACGTGAATGAGACTGTGAATGGTTGTTTGTTTCTTTTTTCAGTAACCAGACATTTAACACAGTTTATTTTATTAGTTTAAATCAAAGGACAGATTCACTCAAAAAGAGACTATTTCTATCTTGGATTTTGTTCTAATACAAATATAATCAGAAGCATCACGTGTGTTTATTCATGAGCAGTGTTGTAGTTTACAATATATCATGATCACATATGTTATATGCTGTGTTATTCTGTAATGTGAAACATTACTGTGTCACTCCTGCTGTGTTAAAGTTGAAGGCTCGGGTCACAGAGGCCCGGCCGTTTTGTTTAGAAATGAATGAGACAGTTAATCCGTTGTTTTCGTGAGAACGGCTCCAACACCCTCTAAACAACTTCTCTCTGCTCTGACTCTCACCTTGAACCCTGATAACGTTAAAGTGAAGTCTTTGACGTGTCTCTAACTCTGCTCGCTGGTCCACGGACCAATGAGGAAGCCGTGTTCTAATCTCAGAGCTTCTACTAAGGGTTCTAAGTTTCCTAAAAACAGTGAGTTCCTGTGAGGAAGAAGAGATGTGAACTTGCGCTTTAGAGTTTGAATGGACAGAGACCTGAAAGCTCTTCTGCCTTGGAAGCTGATGTACGGGCGGCTGTGGCGTAGTGGTAAGGGCAGTCGTCTCCCGATCGGAAAGTTGGCGGTTTGACTCCCGGGACCCGCACCATGTGTCGTTGTGTCCTTGGGCAAGACACTTAACCCAGAGTTGCTCCCGGTAGGACTGGAAAGCACCTTGCATGGTAGTCTGCCGCCACCGGTTTATGAATGTGTGTAGCATTCAATATATGTGTAGCACTTTGAGATTTTCAGTAATGAAAAGTGCGTTATAAATTGAATTAATTATTATTATTATTATGTAAGCTGCAGTCATACGCCAAAGACTGGCTTATTCAGCGAAGAATTTATGGACGCCTCCATAAATTCAAAAGAGCTCCAAGTTCTTAATGAACTTTCTTTGAGAAACATCTCATCTTGAAGTCAACCAGGAGCGGACACATTTTCTGATGATCCAAACAGAACCCAGGAGACGTTGGAAAGTAAACAACCAGTTCGGACGAACTGGGCCTGAAGGACTCTGTGCATCTGAAAAGCTGGTGCCATCTCTTTACCAGACTTCTCATCTGTGAAGGTAATGAGTCAGCGTTTACAAACGTACCTGGGATTTCAGCAGAAATCTGATGGGAGTGTCACTTCTGGTAACATGCTCAAGACAATTTCCTTTAAACCATCTCTCCATCTCTCCTCCTATTTCTTTATCCCTCTCAATCTATCTGGTAACTATATTTAAGCTAAAGAGCCACAGACTGAGTATAATGACATCCTGTATTTATGTCTGTTGTGTTACAATTTAAATGTGCTGACGTGTTAAATTGCAAGAAAGTGAAATCATGTCAATCAAGTGTAATGGTGTTAATTTAGTTGATTTATTTTAAATAAATGGTAGTGTCTTTGACATACCAAACTAAGTCAACGTTCTCTGTCACTTAATGGCTTTATTTATTTATCCATCATAAAGATCACAGAAATATTGGGTAAACTGAAAAAGAAAAGAATCCGTGAAATTACTATTCAATCTGAATAAGTAAATTAATTAAGGTAAAGAGGTCAGTATTAATACTGACCCCCCCTAAATCCTTTACATCTGGGTGGCACCGTATGTGTTTAAAGACACAATATGGTGGTTACCCTCATGTTTACTCATCTGGTGGCTCGTACCGGTTTCTGAAAGTTTATTGATAAATCTGTGGTCTCTCATGAACTGTAACGTCATGTTTGCATGTTAGGATCCAAGTTTTAAACTCTGAGGATAATAATTTTGGCTGGAAGTGTTCAAGACAGGCAGATTCTGCATGTTTTTATCATTTGAAGCTGAGAGATTATTATTGTTTCAACTCTGTTACACGCTGTTGGAAGCATTCAGGTGAGGTTTTGTCAGCCCGTGGTCTGTGGGGGTTCTGGTTCCGTTCGGTCCAGTTCACGCACACACTCCTGTACAGAGCTTTGTTGAATTGACCGCCGAGTCATAGTGCCTGGAAAGCTAATGTTACTTTGCAAGATTGCTGTTGTGCTGGTATTTTACATTTTAGAGCAGGTCAAAGAAGCATATAACTGTTAGAACGTTGTCGGATGGGTTCAGACCCGAGTTTTCTGCTCCTTTAAAGTGGACGGAACCGACCTTGAACGCGGCTCCGAAGAGAGTCCGTGTTGTGTTACAGTTGAAGTGCTATGTTACTAAGCGTAACTAAGTTGGCCTATCTAGGTGTGCTCGCCGCATATTTCAGAATTTTGGAAAGTTAATTTGAAGCGTTTGAGTTGTGTATAGAGTCTGTAGAATTGGGTTCTGCTGTGCTAAGCTAACGTTAAAGTGACATGTCATACATGTTTGTTTATGAGCTGTGATTGGATAAAACGAGAGCTGTGAGCTGTCAATCACTCTCGTAGCGAGCGCTGATTCGCTGAAGTGGGAACGCACGCCGTTGCGACCAGCCCACTTTGTCGTCATTTCCGGCACTGCATTGGTGGAAGGTAAGAAAACTACATTCACCATGAACGCTTGGGAAAAAAACTACATGCGCTGTGATTGATTGGTTAACGTCACGTATTTGTGTAGCGAGCTCCGCCTCGTTGGAAGCTGGTGACGCGCCACGCACGCTGCTGCGTCGGCCTGCCCCCTCTGTCTTCAGACTACGTGTCCCCAAACACAAGACTACGGAGATTTCACTAGAAGTTTAAAAACTCATTTGAAGCCATCATCTACACTGTCTAACAACATAAATCTGTCTCTGACAAGAACGTGGTTCGAGCGCTTATCACGGACACACTAGAAACTAATTCTAAAAGGTTGTTTTTATTTTAAATACTGAATAGAAAAATCAGTCGCCTCGTGATAACATTAAGACTTGAAGCTGCCCCCTGTTGGTTAAAAGACGTTAACAGATGAGTTTTCTCAAAAACATCATAAAGTCAGCATTTTTATGGTGAATTACCACCTTTAAAATTGTTCTGTACACAAACAAAAACTCCTGTTTATTTTAAATAAAATTAGAATAACAGAGGTACAGACAAACAATTTATGCTCATTTTAAATACTGAAGAGATTTAAAATAACACTCAAAAAGCATCTTTTATTTGATTTTCAAATTAAATTAAAAAAAAATGATGGAGAACAGAGCATTTCCACATTAAGCTCTTCACATCTCTGAATTTTAAACAGAATTGGTGTGCACAACTGCACACTTTTTGTTAAAAATGGCATTTTTAACGTTTTTCTGTGTACAATTAATGACTCCAGTTTATTTTAAATAAGGAAATATTTAAAATAACTAACTACAAACATCTCTCATTAATTTGGTGAAAATTTCAAAACAAAGATGGAAGATGAAAATTATGATGAAGCTTTAGAGATGCTCACATCAACGCCTGAATCATATAGGCTGAGTTTAATTCAAAGAAGAGAAGAACTTCACCAAAATCGCCTTGAGTTAAATCGTGAGATTAAAAATTTCAATACTAAGATGGAAGATGAAAAATTTGATGAAGCTTCAGAGCCGCTCACATCAAAGCATGATTCATATAGGCAGAGTTTAATTCGAAGAAAAGAAGAACTTCGCCAAAGTCGCCTTGAGTTAAAATGTGAGATTAGAGATTTTAACATGGAACAGGGTGCTATAAATTATTTTGAAGTTCATCAACTCCCTGACTCGATCTCGTTAAAAACAAAACCAGAGCGTGAACTACATTACCAAGAAAAGGTCAAATCCTACTCGCTGGAGCTGGAAGGGACAAGTTCATCAACTCCCCCTCCTAAAATAGGTGAGAAGAAACATGTTTCTCAAGCTAACAAACCACAACATGTTGATGTCCCCTGGAGCAATGACTTATGGTTTAGAAGGACGAGCAAAGTCCCTGCATCTCGGACGAAGCTGCCCGAGATGAGCAAAAAACCACAAACGGTAGGTGTCCGCTCTTTAAGTGACCCTCCGCGGTCTACACGAGCAAAGGCCCTGCCCCTGCACTGCGGACTAGACAGTCCGGAAGTAGCAAAAGGTCACAGAAGTTCCAGAAAAAAGGCACCATACCTCTAAGCTCTGAGGAGATAGTGGACATAAGTTGGTTGTTTGAAAACTTGAATGATACAGAGGATGACCGAACTGGTACATTGAGTGACATTGTCTTTGATAACTCAGAGCACATGGATAACTCAGAGCACATGGATAACTCAGAGCACACAGTTAGTGACAACAAGAGCAAACGACAAAGAGAAAAACGTCTCAAAAAAGGCCTTGAGTTACAACATCAGGTTAGACAATCAGTGATGAAACAGTGCGCTGTAACTGCTTTTGAGGCTCACATGCAAAACAAAACACCCTCTGAGGTGTGCCCAGGTCAAAAGGTCGTATCACAGTCGCTAAAAATAGGAGAGGTTCTCTCTCCTATAGAAAGTGAGAATAAACACAGTCGTCTCAAAGGCCCTCTGACCTCGGAAGAGGTGGAGAACATAATAATAATAATAATAATAATAATAATTGTCTAATCTTGTCATCTGCGTATGTTTCCCATACACAGACGAAATTCGTCTCTGCATTTAACCCAACCACCTACCAGGCGGTGCAGTGAGCAGCCATAGAAGGCGCTCGGGGAGCTGGAGAAATAGGTGTGCACTCATAGACACCCCAAGATGTGTAGTGGCCGGGACGCGAACCCGCGTCCTTCGGGTCCCAAGTCAAACGCCCTAACCACTACACCATCTTGGCTCCATACGTTGGTTGTTAAAAGAGTTGGATAATACAAGCAAGAATGAACAAGATTTTCAAACTGACAAACAACGAAATGTTGGTGCCAGCTGGAACAGTGACTCAAAATGGTTTAAAGGGAGCCCCGCCCCTGAAGCACCTCAGATTGAAAAATCTGAGACAAGCAACGAACCACAAAAGGTAGGTGTTCACTCTCTAAGATACCCACAATGGTTCAGATCGAACCAGGTGGGTGAAAACCAAGGTCCATCGGTGGGTGGACTTCAAAAGAAATTAAAGTATGAGGACCTATACTCATGTAACTATGCGTGGTCCCAACAGAAACCCCCGAGCCTTGGAACTGCACCTCCCGCGCCTCGAACAGAACAGTTCGAGACAGGCAAAGAGTCACGAATGTCCCGGAATAATGGCCCAACACCTCTATGCTCGGAAGAGACAGAGGAAGTAAGTAGTTTGTCAGTAGATTTGAATGTTACTGTGCTTGACCAACCTGATACAATGAGTGGCGTTATCATTGATAATGACACTATCAACATTGACCAACCTGGAGCGATGTGTAGCACTGTCTTTCACAAAGACTCAGAGCACACAAATAACTCAGCGCACACTACTACCAACATTGCCATGGATGTTGACAGCAAACCAATTGCTGACACACAACAACATCCTGAAGGTCATGATGCTGACAGCCAACAAGATGCTGACAGTGAACATGAGTACACAGCCAGAGTCACACGTGAACAGAAACGTGGGCCAAGACCTGTGAGGTTTCTGTGTAACTTTATACAAAGGGGGGTGGCTAAGAAAGCTTACCTGCCTATCACACTGGAAGGTGTCCTTGAGCGTGAAGCCCTCCTGGATGGCAGTTCTGATATAACTATTATGTCGGCCAAGCTGTTCGAGGAGCTGAGGACCGCCGCTAACGGTGTTGACAGGCAAATACCCTTTGAGAAATGTGCTATTGAGCTGCAGGGTCTCGCAGAGACGAGAACAACCCTAACAGCTATGGCTATGGTTCACATGCAGATTGGCAAAATGACACTACGCCACCCGGTGTACGTGTCTAAACTTGACTCATTCCCATTTTTGGTTGGCCAAGACTTTATAAACCGTTTCGGCCCGATTATGGTCAACAGACAATGTGGGCAAGAGTGAGAAAACCCCTGCCAATAAAAGTGCCTCCTAGTTGTGATACAGACTGCCTGACCGCAGGTACCACAGAGGACACAAGGGACTGCTCATCCGAGGACGAGAGCCCGGTAAGTGAACCTTCAACTACAGGTGAGACAGAAGAGATCCAAAAGTTGGACCAAACTCTGGCCCAACAAGAGAACCTCCTCTGTGAGCTGACACATTCAGCACTCACTGAACACTACCTACCACAGGTAGTGAAAGGTGTTGAGATCCAAGGATCCCACACCAAAGACGCTGTACTGTCCTCTGGGACAGGTAATTCGGCAATCAGCCAAGCTTTCAATGAAATCTTGGTTCAAGGGCATCTGAGTCCAGAAAATGACAGTCATCCAAACGCTGACAGTCACTTGGACATCATTGTTACAGATTTCGAGGACCCCCCATCAGACAAAGTGGGGGCAAACTCACACAACAACGACAGTGACCCATCGCAGACTGACAAATCAGTTACATCTGCGACTACGCGGACGTTTGAGACACACCTGAATTACACGGAAAAAGGTAAATGTAAGAAGATACGTTGGCCGGAACCTAAAAGGTTCCTGTGTACTGTCTTCTCTCGGCTGCACAAACAGTTTAAACTAGACAATGGCATCCTAACTTGTGCCCATGGGCGGACGTCCTCACCCGTGTTCGTGGTCCCCCATAACCACAGGGGGGTGATGTTAGGTCATGCCCATGTCCAAGACAAAGACAAAACGTCCCCAGACCAAGGTACACACTTCACAGGTGAAGTGATGAAAGAACTGTGGAAGACGCTAGGCGTCAAGGCCAACTTTCATGTCGGCTACCACCCACAGGCTTCAGGCCAAGTAGAGAGAGCAAACAGAACTGTGGTGAGTATTTTGAAGAAATACGTGGCTGCAAACCACAAGGACTGGGACGTGAAACTCCCTCTGGTCCTCATGGCCATAAGAGCCACTCCACACACATCAACTGGCATCTCTCCCTTCGAGATGATGACCGGTCGACAAATGACTCTCCCTCTACACCTGTTGTACCAACCAGGCGACGCCGCCATGGCGACAGCCTACACTACACAACAATACATGAAAGATTTGAATGTACACCTCAGAAACACTTTTGCTTTCGCCCAGAAAAACCTGGAAAGATCCGCTGAAGGACGTAAGGCGTACTATGACCAGAAGGCCTCTCACAATGAACTCCAAGTGGGAGACAGAGTCTGGTACTATACGTTCGCCCCAGCAACCGGGAAAGGAGGGTCCGAGACCGGAACTCTCGCCCGCAAACTAATGCCCAGGTGGACTGGACCTCATCTGATAACAGACAAAGTGTCCTCAGTCGTCTACGAAATCAAAATCAGCAAAGGCCGCAAAGAGCCAATTGCTAAATGGGTACATCGAAATCAGATCAAACCTTACAAGGCGTTCAATGACTCCACAAAAGACAAAGATCTCACAAACTCACCGACTTCATGGGATAATAAGGTCGTCCAAACACAAGTTAGTAAATAAACTAATCAGGTTTAAACTACCGTATTTTCCACCCTATAAGTCGCATTGTCCAATTTGAACTTAGAAACGCTAAGCCTAAAACCCACAACAAAAAACTAACCTTAACAACCGTTTAAATCCACGAGATTTAATTTGACCTCGGTCATAAAGTTGAGACCTGTTTTTCTTGTGTGTTGCACTTTGGAATCTGACGACAAGAGTGTGTCGAAGCAGTGAAACGTTGTTTCCTTGTTGTTTAGTCATTACTGTTGTCATTAGTTGAGATATTGTTTGGTTCTGAACACTCCCAGCCAAAAAGGTTTTGTATTAACATTGGTTAAGGAATTACATGGATTTAACTATGCCAACATACAGTTTGTTTTGTTAAATCTCAATCGTTGAAGAGTCAATGTAGTTTAATGCCCCTTTTCCACTTGCTCGGCCCAGAGCGGCTCAGTCTGGTCCGGTCTGTTTCAGTTCGGCTCGGCTCACATGTAGGTTTGTCTCCATTCACTACTGCGGCCCTTCTGTGGGCGGGGTGTAGAATCTCACTCGTCCTACCACGTGGTGGCGGTAGTGTTACCTCAAGCTATTTACTAGCCACCACTAAACGTTAGAAGAAGAACACCCTGCAGGACCTTGTCTCACCACCTGTTGGCGGTAATGTCCCTTGAGCTATTTATTGCTCTAATCTTACTTTATTGCCTTTTCAGCTTGTTTTAAACCCCTGTGTTTTCCATTTTGTTTCTTTATAATAAAGATTATTCTCATATATGCACAAGGTTCCTGTTAACATTGCTTAACACATCGATCGCACTGCCCTGTAATCAGTTAAACTATTTTTACAGTAAGGTACAGATTAGGAATTAATTAGGTTTCAATTGGCCCTGTAATATTAAAGGTTAGTATTTCATTAAATTTAAACGGTAATATTTTGTCAGGGATAATTCAAAGTCAAATGCAAATGGATTATTTGGTTTAAACTGTCCCTTAAACATTAAAAGCGTGTTTCCTTAAACGTAAAAACAAAGTATTAATAATTAAATGTTTGTTGATCAGGAAACTCGTTTGGGCATCCAAGAACAGCTTCATCGGGGTTCATGATGACATCTGTGCATCCTTGGAAAAGCTGCTGCACCACGACCCGACATCAGGAAGGATGGATGGATGGATGGATGTTGATGTCTGTGCATCCTTGGAAAAGCTGCTGCACTACCCATGACACGACATCAGGAAGGATGGATGGATGGATGGATGGATGGCTGTTCAAATCTAATAATCTTTTTTCTTATGATTCTTTAAAGGGCAAATGCAAATGGAAAATTAACTTCCAGTATGTTTTTAAACAAACACTATACTGTAGACACTTAACATTGTAAAATATGTTTAGGAAATTATTGTTCAATGACACCACTTAAGAAAAAAAAGTTTATTATGAAAACTAAGCACAAAAATAAATACTGCATACACCTAAATGATTTTTTTCTCGTTGTTTCATGTGCTTCCTCCAGAAGACAAAAGTTGATCAATTCTGGTGTTGACTTCTTCCTTTTAACTGTAAAAAAGGAAAAACATGGTTAACGGTAATTCAGTCTAGAAACAGTTTTATATGTAGATATATTTTATAAGATATATATACATATATCAAATATCTCAGAAACCACAAAGCAGATATTTTTCAAACCAACACAGTGTAATCACAACATGTTTATGTGCATACTGTAAGCTGTTGGAGTTATTTGAATTAAAATTCGATTTTTAATAGACATAAGTGTGTCGACCTAGCTTATTTTTTTTCTACTAGTATTTAACACATATCTTATACCTCAGAAACCACAAAGCAGATATTTTTCAAACCAACACAGTGTAATCACAACATGTTTATGTGCATACTGTAAGCTGTTGGAGTTATTTGAATTAAAATTCGATTTTTTACGATTTATTTTCGTAGCACATGTGATAGGTTTGGAAGAAGTCAAAACAAATCTATTTAAATCCAGCAGATTTGACCACAACGTGACATTATTAAGGACTTGTTCACCTGAGGAACCCTCGTGGTATAAAGCCAGCTATGAAATATATTTTTTAAGCTTTTATTTAGCTACATTAAAAGAAAGAACGCCGATCGATAGAAATAAAGCCGGCTCACATGCGCACATGGCGAAACTACTTTTTTTAATCCTGCCGTTTTGACCACTACGTGCATTTATTAAGGAATAGTTCAGCTTAAGACACATCTTTGCTATAGTTTTAAATACAAATAATTGTTTTTACCGTGTTAATCTTGTAAAGTCCTTCCGTGTTTGTTCCCTCGCAGCAGCAGCCACTTCCTGAAACTCCGTGGCAGGAGGCTGGGCTGGAAGTCCCCCTCCTCCCCACCGCTCACTCCCCCACGGCTCGCTCGCTTCCAGCCAGCCTGGACCCTGCTCTGAGATGGGTCTGGAATGTTGGTGCGGTGCGGCGCACATGTGAGGTGGAAATGCTGTCCAACGCGCGCTTGGCACGCAAATATGACGTCACAATCGACCCGCGCCACCAAGTGGAAAAGGGGCATATGTATACAGCACCTCAGACTGAGGAAGTCTTTCGGACGAAAGACGAAATATTTCTACAATTTTTTTTTTAACGTCCAGAGGACCAGACTTAGCTTTTTAAGATTTTTTCTACCTGGATTATTGAGCATGCATCAGGGTATTTACAATTATGGTTTTCCTCCAGGGACTTTGCCTTTTTTCTGCAAATACTAGCCAAATACTTTTCAGATTTTGATGAAAAGCCAATAACCAGAGAAGCTATACATTTTTTTCATTCAAATAAACAAAGCATTATGAAAGCCTTGCAATAAGCTGGTGATCAAAGAGAACCTCTAATAGAAAACTAATTCATAAAAATCAACAGAAAATAAAAACAAGTAATACATTTGTGACAAATAACTATTTGAGTTTTAAAATATGATGATTGCAAGTGCAAATGGCTGTGATCTAACTGAAATGAATCTCTAGCTCTGAATTTCTAGCTCAGCCATTACATCTCGTCTAAACAAAAGCAGACAAGGTGGCTTGTCTGGAAACTAAAACAAGAAAAAATTCAGACAAAACTTTCCCACAGAGGTTGCGGTTAAAACAGCAAAGTCGACTCCCTAGTTTAGGTGTTTCAGTTTGCTCCCTTGCACAGACTCAATGGAGATCTCATACTGTTGCATGCTCTATGTTTATGGCCTAATGCCATTTATAAGAGACAATTCCAAGATGTCTACTCAACCCATAACTCTAATTTCTAGGACAGATGTAGTGGTTGAAATATTCGTCAACACAATAGAACACTCATTCATGATGCAAATATGTATGTTGAATTTTGCAGATTCCTTTTCTATTTGCAGGTGGGTTTTTTTTGTTGGATTATCTATGATTTGAGGATAAAAGTTTAACCTTTGTTTGAATCGTATGCCTCTAAATGGAAAAAATATGAGGGAATGTTTATTGCTGGCACTGCCGATGGATTCGCTTATGGTCATTATAACAAACTAACTTTGTTTCATTCATCAGGAGTTTGGTAGCTTGTGTAGCACTGATTATGTCAGCATATGTGA
>JBBPBX010034599.1:0-11540 GCA_038048925.1 Garcialebias charrua
TCCCTCTCATTCACACACATGTACTCTGTCTTACTACGACTGACTTTCATTCCTCTTCTTTCAAGAGCATACCTCCACCTCTCCAAGTTCTCTTCCACTTGTTCCCTGTTCTCACCACAGATCACAATGTCATCTGCAAACATCATAGTCCATGGGGATTCCTGCCTGACCTCATCTGTTAGTCGGTCCATCACCAGAGCAAACAAGAAGGGGCTCAGAGCCGATCCTTGATGCAATCCCACCTCCACCTTGAAGCTATCTGTCACTCCCACAGCACATCTCACCACTGTCCTGCTGTCCTCATACATGTCCTGTACCAGTCTAACATACTTTTCTGCCACTCCAGATTTCCTCATGCAATACCACACCTCTTCTCTTGGTACCCTGTCATATGCTTTTTCTAAATCCACAAACACACAATGGAGTTCTTTCTGACCCTCTCTGTACTTCTCTATCAACATCCTCAAAGCAAAGATGGCATCTGTGGTGCTCTTTCTTGGCATGAAACCATACTGCTGCTCACAGATAGTTACATCTTGTCTAAGTCTTGCTTCCACAACTCTCTCCCAGATCTTCATTGTGTGGCTCATCAACTTAATTCCCCTGTAGTTGCTACAACTCTGTACATCACCCTTGTTCTTAAAAATGGGAACCAGCACACTTCTTCTCCATTCCTCAGGCATTTTCTCACCCTCAAATATTCCATTAAATATTTGAGTCAAAAACCTCACTGCCATCTCTCCGAGACATTTCCAAACCTCCACTGGTATGTCATCAGGTCCTACTGCCTTCCCCTTCTTCATTCTTTTCAGAGCTTTCCGGACTTCACCCTCACTAATCTTTCCCACTTCCTGGTCCACAGTTTCTATTACCTCCACTCTTCTTTCTCTTTCATTCTCTTCATTCATTAGCTCCTCAAAGTAATCCTTCCATCTTCCCATCACACACTCCTCACTTGTTAGAACATTCCCATTCCCATCTTTAATAAGCCTAACCTGCTGCACATCCTTTCCAGCCTGATCCCTCTGTCTTGCCAATCGGTACAAGTCCTTCTCGCCCTCTTTAGTGTCCAGTCTCCCATATAACTCATTGTACGCCCTCTGCTTTGCCTTAGCTACTTCCCTCTTTGCTCTATGTCCCATCTCCTTATATTCCTGTCTCCTCTCTTCAGTCCTCTCACTGTCATATTTCTTCTTGGCTAATCTCTTTCTTTGAATGGCGTCCTGCACTTCACTATTCCACCACCAGGTTTCCTTATCATCCATTCTCTGTCCAGATGACACACCAAGTACCTTCCTACCTGTCTCTCTAATTACTGTTGCTGTAGTAGCCCAGTCACTTGGAAGCTCTTTCTTACCACCCAGAGCCTTTAACAGCTCGTCTCTGAATTTCTCACAACATTCTTCCTTCTTTAGCTTCCACCATTTGGTCTTCTTCTCTGATTTTACTCTTTTTCTCTTCTTCGCAACAACAGTCATTCTACACACAACCATCCGATGCTGTCTGGCCACACTCTCCCCTGCCACAACCTTACAGTCTCCAATCTCCTTCAGGTTTCCTCTTCTACACAGAATGTAGTCGATCTGCGTACTCCTTCCTCCACTCTTATAGGAGCCGAAAGTGGTACTGCTCCATTTTTTTGTCAGAATGAATGGAAACGGTCATATCTCAGCCAAAAATTGGTCTAAAAATATGGGGAAAAAATCCATAAATATGTCGCTTCGCCCCATAAGTCGCAGGACATGAAAATTAGTAAAAAAAAGACTGCGACTTATAAGCCAGAAATTACGGTAAGAAAGACATAAAACTGTAGCTAAAAGAATAAACACAGAACTACCAAAGGTATACGGAGGCCGGGAGGGGACATGAGGGATTTTGTTGTTGTTTTGCATTCCCTCGCAATACTATAGTTTCCCTCGCAGACAGCAGCAACAATGGAACAAACACTACACTCGTATTTAAGGTTCATGGAGTTTCATTTTGAAATCGGTCTTAAATATAAAGATATCCAGTGTGTGTGTCGTAAAATTAGTTTTACATTGGATATTGAACGTTCGCGCGCCGCAGTTTCAGCAGTGTCTTCCTCTTGTTTGATCCGATGCAGGCGGTTGATTTCGGTCAGCTGTACTTGTCTGCCCCTCCTCAGGGTTGCAGTGGTTCGCTTAGAGACCATCAACACATTAAAGTCAGGTCCTCTGGACAGATTAAAAAAATATATATAAAAAATGTAATGAAATAAACATTTTTATTTTGTAATATTTTTTATTTTGTTTATTTTATTTTTATTTATTTTACTCAGCATTATATTATTATTATTATTATTATTATTATTATTATTATTATTATTCATTCATTCATTTGTTTGTTTGTTTGTTTATTTATAATCCATCCAGAAGACCAGACTTAACTTTGTTAGATTTTTCTACCTGGATTATTGAGCATAAATCAGAATAAACAGACTTTTTATTGACCTCTGAACTTCTTTACAAGAACACTTCTTTAAAATAATAACTTTACAGTTCATTCTGATCCTAAATCAAAGGGCTGTTGTTTGGTTGCCGTATCCTTTATAAGTGAAGACTGACTTTATTTTATTACAGAATTTGTTGCCTAATGTTTTATTTCCATTTATGGTTTCTAAAGTATTTTTTCTGCTTTTTCATAATTATCAGTTTCCTATTAAACACTTGAACAGATTATTAACAATAATTTGAATAAACCTGTCCATTTTCAGACCCACAAATGTGTTTTTTTTTTTAAATCTCTTACCGCTCAGATATCATGCACATTGTTGAGTAAACAGATGTGGGACAGAACCTGCGTATCATCTCGTCCATACGCTGAACACCCCGTACAGAACAGCCCTCACTTGGACTATTTGTTCCTGTGCCGCCTCCAGACAGAAACCTTTTCCTTCATTTAAAAAAAAAAAAAAAAAACTCTTCTCTCTCTCCTTCACCTTCACAAGTCAACACCTCCTTCACCCGTAATGACACCATGTTGCTCAGAGTTTGTGCTGTTAAAGAACTTCGGCTTTAATAACTCACATTTATTCTGCACTTAATTTTCAGCATCAAAAAAATTACCCTTTATGATTCAAGATATTACAAGAATAAATATTTCAGGGTTAGCCATCATCAGAGAAGGCAACAAACAGATGTGTTCTTCAAGAGCATACAGGGAGTCCGCGACTTACGGCGCCCTCGACCTACGGCAACTTGGACTTACGGCATAAATCATAATTAATAATAAAATATGAAATATGAAATTAAAAAAATAATAATAATTTTTTGTGTGTGTGTTTTAATGTTCTTAATTTCATGTGTACAGCACTTTGTTGCAGCTGTGGTTGTTTTAAAGGCTTTATAAATAATAATTATAATAAAAATTATAATTTTTAATCATATTTGCGCAGCTTCCGGCGGTTTCCGGAAATGCCGCCGTGTCCTCCATTTTACGGTTATTTCCAGTCTCGGCACTCGGCAGCTGCGAGCTGGCTTTGGAGGACCGTGTGTCCGATCAGAGGTTGCCTCATACGGATAAATTAGCTAGAAACGCTCGGTGAACTCTGTGGACGTCTCAGGCCCGGAGCAGCAGCCGCAAATCGCTCTGCCTGGGCTAACACGCAGCTAATGCTAACGCGGGGACACCGAGCCGACAGTCTGCGGAGAGGCCATCTGCGTCTGGGAGCTCGCCTCTATGTCCGCTTGGCAGCCTAAGATGTCGGGGGACACTGAGCTAACGTGGAGAAACAACGCCGACAACCTTTTTGGATGGGCTAACATGCTAACGAGTGCTGCTAATGGCGGAGGCTAACATCAGCTAACGCGGGCAGCTTGTTTTGGATGGACGAACACCGTGGAGAAACGGCTTTCAGTAAGTTATTAATTTTTTTTCTGGCTCCAAATGTATGGAGTTAAGCAGCTAACAGTCCTTCTTGTAAATAGTTTGGACCGCGTGGAGCAGAACGAAGCTGGGGAGCTCGGATGTGAAAGAGCTAACATGCTAAAAGACGAAGGCAGGCTTTGACCAGCTCAAAGTAAGAAATTATATTTTTTATTTATTCATTTATTTACATGTGATACTGTAATTATGCACTACACTGTGTTAGGTGTGTTAGGATAGGCGAAGTGCTTGGTAACTGTACAGTAACATACATATACGTGCAGTCAGTGGCGGCTCGGGTGGACTCCGACTTACGGCAAAATCGACCTATGAACGGTCCTTAGGTCCGTAACTCCCTGTATTTTTATTTATTTATTTATTTTCTTCTTTCGGCTGCTCCACAAACTAACTCGTACAAAGACTTGGCGATTGTTTTTATGCCAGATGCCCTTAATGACGCAACCACTGAGCTACCACAGCCCTCTGTGTGGAGCAGAGAGCTGCCATCTAGGGCACCCAGTGGAGTAGATGGTGGAGGTTAAAGGTTGTGCTCAGGGCCCAAGGTGGTGCAAATGAGGGTGGAGGCAGGGGTGGATGCTTCACCTTTCCCACTCACATTTTGAAGTTGTCAGTCCGGAGAGTTGAACCAGTGACCTTCCGATCACAGGCTCACCTTCTCTAACCTCTGCGCCACCACTCCCCTTTAAAGGTTTATTACATGTTCATGTAATATAATCAATATTATTGTCAGACGACATAAAATGTATAAAATGTTTTATGTTCTTGGTTTAACTGATTATTTTATTTACCAAAATAAACTAATCAAACTTTTTCTTCTCATAGGAAACTTGACAGAAAAGTGCTTTGATCTTATCCACACAAATCTTTAAAACGATAAAGATCCACTTTGGATTTATCGGACAGCCATTTCTTACTAAATTAAAAACTGTCACCGTGGATACAGAGATTTACTTAAAGCGGGAAAAGGAAATTAACGATGCCTGGAAAATATTAAAATAACTTCACGTTTAAGTTGCATGAAACTAACGGATATGAGATTTTGGGTAAAGTTATGACAATCAACATTTATTATTTTCAGACTGAAACCAACATTATCTAAAAGGAAAATAAAACATTCAGTGTGAAGAATGAGCAGAATTTTGCATACTTTCACATTTAATACTCGAGCAAACCAGAAACAAGTGTTCAATATCTGTCATATCTGTTCCATGAAATTTATTTTATTAAATCAGGTCAGAATATATTAGTAAATTATCGGACTAACGGTTGATTCAGATCACCATTAATAAACCCTGAAATTAATCAAGCTGCTAGACCTCTGCTGCAAAGATGGAATACCCATTAGAGAAACTATTTTAAACTACAAGTTGTTCTTAGTCATTAATCATGCTTCACTAACAGTGAAACAAATTAAAAATATATAACTTATGAGAAAGTTCTTTGTAAATGCAAGCAGATGAAAATGAATTTAATAAAGAAAGCCATAAGTGATTATCCTTTTTAAATAAGGTTATATGGAAACAGGAAAATAAATTAAAAAACAGGACATTTTGACCATGTTCTTGCATGTCGTGGTCATTTTCCGGAACTTGTTTTTGACAACTCTTTGTAAGGCCATGAGGTGTTTCCATGATGACATTGTTACTGACTCAGCACTCACTGAAATCCTGCACCTGCAAGGGTGAAGTCAGGTGAGTGGTTGTGGCCACCTGCTGAACGCGCAGCGTGGCTTCACAGCTGCAGAGTATGGTAAGCCTTCATTTCCTGTAATAATCACTTTTACAATGCTTCCTCATGCTCACAGAGCTGTGGTAGCTCGGTGGTCTGTGGTTGTGTCAGGAAGGGCATCCGGCGTAAAAAACAATTGCCAAGTCTTCATGTGATTAGTTCGCTGTGGTGACACCTGACGAAGTGAGAAGCCGAAAGAAGAAGAAAAAAAATGCTGCTAGTGCTTAGCATATTTTTTATTAACGTGTTTCTTAGTTCATATCTTAGATCTAATTACTGTTTTTCTTTTACATTTTATACTTTTGTTGGATGTAGCTAGGACCCTGTGTACATAATTTTGTTCAGATTATTTGCTGTTGTAGTTAGAATCTGTTCAAATGCAAGCATTCCTCTTTCTAATCACTTCCTGTTACTACGCATGTAAATATCTCAAGAACTATTCATCTCAGCAGCATGATTTTTTTTTGCAATATGTTATTGTTTTTCTAACAATGTATTTGTATTCATCACAAAAAATGTATGTCACATGCAGCTTAAAGCTCACAATAGGCCATGTAGCTGATGGATTACAGTAAATAAAGGATGAAGCCTGTAAGTCTTGAAATATTTTCACCTATGACTCTCAAACAGTGCACTGGCTGCAGAAAGTTTTTAGTCTTCTTACTTCTATTTTAGTCCCCCAGTTGTCTAATTGTCTCTCTTTTCTTTGAGGACATGCTGCACAGAGTGTTGAAAATGTGACAAGTTCTTGGCTATGGCCTGTGGTTGGGCGACTATTTTCTGCTTGAATGGCTCATGTCCATGTAAGTGGCTTAATAAAATCCTCTGAACATTGTTTGAGAAAAGGACAGCACTAGAAAGAAAGCAATGTCAAAGAAAAAATATAGTTGTTTTGCACATTTCAAAAGTTTTCAAAATGTCTAGAAAACTTGCTCAAAGACCACTTTAAAATTTGTAGGAGAATCTGGCTGCTTTAAAAAAAAATAAAAAGAATTATTAAAATTAATGGGCTGAGACTCAAGTCTTGGTATGAAATGCCCATTTTTCCTGTCAAAACATTTTTTGGTAGCTAATTATTCTGAAAGTGCACATATAAAACTGGCCACTTTATGTTCACTGAAACTCTGATATAAAACCACTGAGACAATAATATACTGTATTATGTATGTAACATTGAATTAACCCAGGCATAGGCAAACTATGGCCCATGGGCCATATACAGCCCATTGTTTTTTTTTAATTGGCCCACCAAACTTTTATAAATTATGTACAAAAATACATTTAATAATAATAAAGAAAAAAAAGAAAGAAAAAAAATGCATCTATGTTCTGGCTTCTGCCTGCCATACACATTTTTAGCACTTTGACTACCATAAAGGATGGATACATTTTGATACTGACATTTCTTATGTCTAGATGCAACCACAGACCAAAACAGAAGTTGACACATTGCTTATTTTTCAAGGTAACCAGCTCACAAGACAGAAGTACGTGTATGGCAGTGGCCATCTTGGATTTTGACATGGGCACCCAATTTTCAAAAGGAACCTATATGTTGCCACACACAAAAATGGAAGTCAGTACCTCAGTTATTTTTCAAGATACAATGTTCACAAGACAGACAGACAAACATTGATGGCAGCAGCCATTTTGGATTATCCATCCATCCATCCATCATCCATCCATCTTCTTCCGCTTATCCGGGGTCGGGTCGCGGGGGTAGCAGCCTAAGTAGGGAGGCCCAGACTTCCCTCTCCCCAGCCACTTGGAGCAGCTCCTCCGGGGGAATCCCAAGGCGTTCCCAGGCCAGCCGAGAAACATAGTCCCTCCAGCGCGTCCTGGGTCTTCCTCTGGGTCTCCTCCCGGTGGGACATGCCCGGAACACCTCACCAGGGAGGCGTCCAGGAGGCATCCTAACCAGATGCCCGAGCCACCTCAACTGGCTCCTCTCGATGTGGAGAAGCAGCGGCTCTACTCCGAGTCCCTCCCGGATGACTGAGCTTCTCACCCTATCTCTAAGGGAGAGTCCAGACACCCTGCGGAGAAAACTCATTTCAGCCGCTTGTATCCGAGATCTTGTTCTTTCGGTCATAACCCAAAGCTCATGACCATAGATGAGGGTGGGAACGTAGATCGATCGGTAAATTGAGAGCTTTGCCTTTTGACTCAGCTCTCTCTTCACCACGACAGACCGGTACAGCGCCCGCTTCACTGCGGATGCTGCACCTATCCGCCTATCGATCTCACGCTCCAGTTTTCCCTCATTCGTGAACAAGATCCCGAGATACTTAAACTCCTCCACTTGGGGCAGGACCTCCTCCCCGACCCGGAGAGGGCATGCTACCCTTTTCCGGCTCAAGACCATGGCCTCGGATTTGGAGGAACTGATCCTCATCCCGGCCGCATCACACTCGGCTGCAAACCGCTCCAGCGAAAGCTGTAGATCACGAACTGATGAAGCCAATAGGACCACATCATCTGCAAAAAACAGAGAAGCGATTCTAAGGTCACCAAAACGGATCCTCTCAACACCTTGGCTGCGCCTAGAAATTCTGTCCATAAAAGTTATGAACAGAATCGGTGACAAAGGGCAACCTTGGCGGAGTCCAACTCTCACCGGAAACGAGCCTGACTTACTGCCGGCAATGCGGACCAAGCTCTGACACCGGTCGTACAGGGACCTAACAGCCCTTATCAAAGGGCCTGGTACCCCATACTCCCGGAGTACCCCCCACAGAACCCCCCGAGGGACGCGGTCGAATGCCTTCTCCAAGTCCACAAAGCACATGTAAACTGGTTGGGCAAACTCCCACGCACCCTCCAGGACCCTGTTGAGGGTGTAGAGCTGGTCCAGTGTTCCACGACCAGGACGAAAACCACACTGCTCCTCCTGAATCCGAGGTTCGACTATCCGACGGACCCTCCTCTCCAGAACCCCTGAATAGACCTTACCAGGGAGGCTTAAGAGTGTGATCCCCCTATAGTTGGAACACACCCTACGGTCCCCCTTTTTGAATAGGGGAACCACCACCCCAGTCTGCCAATCCAAGGGAACTGCCCCCGATGTCCACGCGATATTGCAGAGTCGCGTAAGCCAACACAACCCTACAACATCCAGAGCCCTAAGGAACTCCGGGCGAATCTCATCCACCCCCGGAGCCTTGCCACCGCGGAGCTTTTTAACCACCTCGGCGACCTCAGCACCAGAGATCGGAGAACCCGACCCAAAGTCCCCAGGCTCTGCTTCCTCAGTGGAAGACGTGCCAGTAGGATTGAGGAGGTCTTCGAAGTATTCCGCCCACCGACTCACAACATCCCGAGTTGAGGTCAGCAGCACGCCACCCCCACCATAAATGGTGTTGGTCGCGTACCTCTTTCCCCCCCTGAGACGCCGGATGGTGGACCAGAATCGCCTCGAAGCCGTACGGAAGTCATTCTCCATGGCCTCTCCGAACTCCTCCCACGCCCGAGTTTTTGCCTCAGCAACCACCCGAGCCGCATGCCGCTTGGACTGCCGGTACCTATCTGCTGCTTCCGGGGTCCCACAGGCCAAAAAGGCCCAATAGGACTCCTTCTTCAGCCTGACAGCATCCCTCACTGCCGGTGTCCACCACCGGGTTCGAGGGTTGCCACCACGACAGGCACCAACAACCTTGCGGCCACAGCTCCGATAAGCTGCCTCGACAATAGAGGCGCGGAACATGGCCCACTCGGGCTCCATGTCCCCCGCCTCCCTCGGAACGTGTTCAAAGCTCTCCCGGAGGTGGGAGTTAAAGCTCCGTCTTACGGGAGACTCTGCCAGACGTTCCCAGCAGACCCTCACAATACGTTTGGGTCTGCCAGGTCTGACCGGCATCCTCCCCCACCATCGGAGCCAACTCACCACCAGGTAGTGGTCAGTTGACAGCTCCGCCCCTCTCTTCACCCGAGTGTCCAGGACATGCGGCCGCAGATCAGATGAGACGACAACAAAGTCGATCATCGAACTGCGACCTAGGGTGTCCTGGTGCCAAGAGCACATATGGACACCCTTATGCTTAAACATGGTGTTCGTTATGGACAATCCATGACGAGCACAGAAGTCCAATAACAGAACACCACTCTGGTTCAGATCAGGGGGGCCGTTCCTCCCAACCACACCCCTCCAGGTCTCACTGTCATTGCCCACGTGAGCGTTGAAGTCCCCCAGTAGAACAAGGGAGTCCCCAGGAGGCGCACTCTCCAATACCCCCTCCAAGGACTCCAAAAAGGGTGGGTAGTCTGAGCTGCCGTTTGGTGCATAGGCACAAACAACAGTCAGAGCCCGTCCCCCCACACGTAGGCGAAGGGAGGCTACCCTCTCGTTCACCGGGGTGAACCCCAACGTACAGGCACCAAGATGGGGGGCAACCAGTATGCCCACTCCTGCTCGGCGCCTCTCACCAGGGGCAACTCCAGAGTGGAAGAGTGTCCAACCCCTCTCAAGGAAACTGGTTCCAGAGCCAGAGCCATGCGTTGAGGTGAGTCCGACTATTTCTAGTCGGAAACTCTCAACCTCACACACTAGCTCAGGCTCCTTCCCCACCAGAGAGGTGACATTCCATGTCCCAATGGCCAGCTTCTGTAGCCGAGGATCAGACCGCCAGGGTCCCCGCCCTCGGCCACCACCCATCTCACATTGCACCCGACCCCTTTGGCCCCTCCCACAGGTGGTGAGCCCATGGGAAGGGGGACCCACGTCTCCTCTTCGGGCTGTGCCCGGCCGGGCTCCATGGGTAAAAGCCCGGCCACCAGGCGCTCGCCAGCGTGCCCCACCTCCGGGCCTGGCTCCAGAGTGGGGCCCCGGTGACCCGCGTCCGGGCGAGGGAAAACTTAGTCCATTAATTGTACTCATCATAGGGGTTTTTGGGCTGCACTTTGTCTGGTCCCTCACCTAGGACCTGTCTGCCTTGGGTGACCCTACTAGGGGCATGAAGCCCCTGACAGCATAGCTCCTAGGATCATTGGGACACTCAAACCCCTCCACCACGGTAAGGTGGCAGCCCAGGGAAGGGATTTTGGATTATGATGTGGCAAATTGGCAATCCAGTCTTGGAAAGGAAAAGATGCAGCCACTCTCCAAATGGGCGTTGGTACCACTCTTAAATTTCAAGTTATCATGCTCACAGCATGCACAGAGGGACGGATGGATGCTACTTCCAATCCCCCCCTCTTCGCTCCACGACAGAGGACATAAACAAGAACGCCTTTTTTGATTTTATCATGTCCTGGACGACTGAGAATCTTCACCAGCATACAACAAGATGATAAAATTAGAAAAATCTGAATTTGCTAAGATTTTCCTATTTATTTTTCTTTCAGTTATGTGCTACAGTCAGCTGATAGACGAGGCCACTCTGATTATTCCTACAGCAAGCTGAAACTATTCAAACCAAGTAGCATTCTCCTCTGTCACACCAACCCTGTCCTTTCCTACATGAGCCTTCTTCCAGGTCTTTATTCTTTTGTTTGTCCAATACACCCACTCTCCCTCCTCTGCTCTCAACCTCACATCTCTAACTTTGTCTTCGAACTGCTCCACCTGAGCTGTCGCTCTGATTAACTCATGTGGAAAATGTCAGTTTTGGTCACTCCCAGTGGAAACCTCAACATCTTCTTCTCTGCCACCTCCAGCTCTGCCTCCTGTTTCTTTATTAGTGCTGTCATCTCTAAACCTCACATCACAGCAGGTCTCAGTACCTTCTATTTCCCTCTTGCAGCTATCCGTCTGTCACAAATCACCCCCGACACTCATCTCCATCCACTCCCCTCTGCATGAACTCTCTTCTTGACCTCTCTTGTGTTCTGCTCATGGCTTTGAATAGTGGACCCCAGGTATTTAAACTCATCCACCTTGTATACCTCTGCTCCTTCTAGCTTCACTGTTC
>JBBPBX010034599.1:11577-24718 GCA_038048925.1 Garcialebias charrua
CCCTTCTCTGGATTGGACCAAGTGAAATTTGTGTATATTAACTTCATCATAAATCTGAATTGCCTGTGGTAACATTAACAAACCAAAATTTCCATGCCATGATCATTTAGTGCTAGGAGGTAGTGTTACAGTACTTATAAACAACTGTTAATATGCCATATTTTAGCTCAATATTTGTAAAATGTCTTCTTTTTTTTTCAATTTCATAGACCGTATGACTGAAGCCACACAATGCAAACAAACACTACAATTAAATGAAAAAGCACAACTTTACTCAAAGCTGGGGAGGAAATTCAGCACAATCTGCTTCAGTTTAGCATCAGACGCTTCAGAGATTTTACCGTTGGCCTCAATAGTCGTCAGCAGTTCTTGTTGCTGGCTCAGAATGTGATGCACGAACGCCTTCTCAAACTTTGTGATCTTGCTTGGCTCCATTTTGTCCAAATGTCCCCTCACACCATCATAAATGACTGCTACCTGCTCTTCAATAGCCATTGGAGAGCACTGTCCCTGTTTAAGGAGCTCAGTCAGACGAACCCCACGGTTCAGCAGCTGCTGAGTGGCAGCGTCCAAATCTGAACCAAACTGAGCGAAGGCAGCCACCTCACGGTACTGGGCCAACTCTAGCTTCATAGTACCAGCAGGGGTTAAAGACCTCCGGCTGGGGGCCGGATTTCCGGCTTTTGACCAAACGGTCCACCTCAACTTAACTTTGATTGATAGACAGCGATTACATCCAATCGCATTGAAGCTCACGTTGTTTTGACCAATTACTAACAGGAAGGCGGGTCTTAGGAAAACAAGCATGTGTGTATGCGGCTTCAGTCAAAACAATGCAGAGTTTGTCACACCGGGACAAGATATATAGTAGTTTTAGAAACAAGTTGCGCTCTGCCTCCTCCGTAACAGGAGGTGATTTCTCCTACTCAAAGTGTCCGGCGCCCCCTCTGACTGACGATGTGTCCTCCCTTTCGAGCGAATCGTGGGTCAAATGAGCGACCGGAAAAAGAGAGACGAAGAAGAGCGGGCAGCTCCGTGGGGAGTCCGTTCATGTGTGTATGCGTGTTCTTTTTGAGGCGTGAGCTGCAGCCTCAGTGATAGCAGCTCTTCCCTGTTCTAAATAAAACTCTGTTTGGCTGGACTCCGTCTGCAGCGAATCAATGACCAGGTACATGACGTGGGTCATGATTTCAGCAGGAAAGAATCATCTCAGCGACTCAATTTAAATTAGTGTCAAAACTACACACGCACACACACACTGCTGAACATACAAACAACGTCCCCCTCCTTTCTTAATGTAGAGATTTTAAACAAAAACCCTACAAGCATGAAAATAAAAACAATTTAAATGAGATATATTTATTTGAGGCTGACGATTTAATTAAGAAGGTTAATTTTCCCTCTGAGGAACATTAATAAATAAAGTTAAAGAGTTAAAACCATCTAATTAAAAGAAAATAATAAAGTCTGTAGTTAAATAAAACAGGTTTTTGAGCTGTATGCATTCAGCTGGGAGCTGCAAGATAAAGAATAAAGATCAATTCATTGTGAAATGATTCTTTATTAGATTACTGCATTATTATAAATTTATGTTATCTACAGAACTGCTGCTGCTGACTACATAATTATTTTCATCTCTGTGACGCTGGTAAACAGCTTCACATCAATTATGTGAAGGGGACATGTCCCCCTCACATTTAAAAAAATATTTGTTTGGACCCCAGGTTACTTCTTGTTGCTCGCTAAACTAGTTATTGAATCAAGCTGCTTATGTAGGTAAACATAGATGTTTAACCCTTTAAAATACACCAGAATACAGGAAATGGCATCTACTTTATTCCAAATTTTCTGGGGGAGGACCCCTAGACCACCAGTGTGCCTGCCCCCACCCCTTACAAATGCTTCTGATGTCAATACTAGTAAGACATTTTCATCAGGGTTTTAACGGTCTGTGTTCACATGAAACTTTTTCACTGCATAGAACATCTGTGTGTTGGTTCTGGGAGATGACTCCAGCTCTTACTGTGAAAGTTATTTAGAATGCTGGGAGTCCTAAAACCAGCTCTGTGGAACTTCCTTTTAGATTGTGATATTGAGTATTCTAAATTTATTGCAGATGAATTGACTGAAATGTGTCTGTTCAATGTGGCGTTGAGTCTTTTTTTTTTTTTTTTTTTGCTGCAGGGCAGTTCTCTGGGGCACATATTTTACATTAAGTTCAGATACATTGAAACCTCATGTAAGTCATTGTTACTTGAAGCTGAATTGTTTAAAAACAGTTGTTTGCACTTTTCAGAGAGCATTTTTAATAAACGTTGGCAAAATGTTACGATTTTATTTTATCAACAACACAAAAAAGTTTCAGGCTCAGGATTTTTTTTTTCACTTTAAGCCCTGTACCAGCCACCAGCTTCATGGCCCTGGTCTAAAGGCCGAGATACACTGAAGCAGACTCCGTATACGCGCGTATACGCGCATATTTTGTGCGTATGTTTTTGCTGCTATACTTCAGCTCACGTTCTCCTTGTTGTAATATGAGCAGCTGAGCACGGAGGGACTCAACTGAGCTCGCTGATTGGTCACTTGCTGACACGCCTACTGAATTGATTGACAGCCTTTAAGTCAGCTGAAAGTGAAACCTAGTCAGCTGAAAGTGAAACCTAGAGAACTCATCATGAGCAGCTCGCTGGACTTCTGCGGTGTTCTGATACGGTGTTTCTACTATATATGTTATAAAAAGTTCTCTCAGAAATAAAAATAATAACAGGGAGCGCTTTTCCTGCAGCACACAGCCCACCAGGGAATATTTAAAACATCGTGCACCCAGGTAGGACCTGAATTCATTCATTTCAATCATCGAGTGAACGGAGGAAGAAGCGGTTACTTGACTTTAGGCAAAAAAACAAAAGAAAAGGCCCGATCAGCGATAAAGAAGGGGAATTTATTTCATTTGTGTAACATACAAAACAGTCCGGCGCCGGGAAGTTTATGGTCAGACACCGCGTATCGCGCACGCGGATCGCGTATGCGTAGTAAAAAAATACTTTTGCGCGTACATGCCCTGAGGGGCTACGCGGGGCTACGCTTTTGCCACAGCGTACGTACGCTGCGTATAGGCGTACCGTGAGGACGCTCGAGTGTATCTCGGCCTTGAGCAGCAGATCCAACTCGTGACACAGACAGACCCACGATGATGGCAGGACGAATACCTTTATAGAACAGCTCAGTCTCCAAGAAGATCTGTCCGTCTGTGATGGAGAGGACGTTAGTTGGAAAGTAGGCCGACATGTCACCAGCCTGTGTCTCAATAACAGGAAGGGCTGTGAGCCACCACCAAAGTTCAAACATTCAAACATTTTGAGAGATTTTACATTCATTTTGGTATGGTGGCTATCATGAAATGGGTTGACTCCAAAGGTTAATTGATTCATATGTACAGCCAATGATTACTTTCTGACAGTTTTACGTTCCTACCCTCATCTATGGTCACAAAGTTTGGGTAGTTGAACTCTCCCCTAGAGAAAGGGTGAGAAGTCCATTTATCCAGTAGAGAAGCTTCTCAACCACATCTAGAGGAGCCAGTTGATGTGGTTCAGGCATCTGGTAAGGTCCACAGGAAGCCATTCATAGGAAGGTGCTCTGAGCATGTCCAACTGGGAGAAGATACCAGGGAAGACCCAGGACCCCTAGTACTATAATAACTATAGCCACATTGCCATTGATAAATGCAACTCCACTCAGCTGTTCTCTTATTGTTTTTTCACAGGTGTAGAAGATTTGAAACACTAACCGTGTCTCCATCTATTTTCAATGCGAATTTTGAGTGAATTTTTGAAAATTCGCAAAAATGTAAATAAAAATTAATGCAAAGCAGAAGTGTTTCCATCAACTGGCTTGAAGCGCATCTAACAGGCCACGCAAAGCGGCATTACGTCAGACGTCAGCGTCATTACATCAGACGTCAGCATTACGCATGTCTACAGTAAACAGGAAGTAGCGGTTGAAAACAGGACCCGACCACACATCTCGGCAAAATGGAGAGAATATTTCAGGTATGTGTTGCTATCGGGCAAGTTGTATTTATTCTGTCATGCCAACTAGTTTTAGCGATGTTACATGTTGTCCGGAGACGAAGTCACGTGACGTGAATGTTCGCTACGGCAGAACTGAGTCGGCAAATCTGTTTCCATCTGTCGTTTTGCGCATCAGCTCTGTTTCGAAGAACCCAAAAACCACCTCAAGCGAGCGTATCAACTTTTTTGAGAATTTGAGGAAGTAAATTCGCATCTTGCCGTTTCCATTCAGCTTTTCTGCTGCAATACTTCAAAATGCGCAGCTAGAAACCTTGATGGAAACACGGCTAGTGACTTGTTTCCCCCCTCCGTGCGTGGGATCGTCAATGCAAATTGGGTGGTATAGTAATGCGTCATTGTGCTTGAGTCACTCCGCCCGTTGTAGTCCTTGATTGCCCTACGCCCTAACAGACTTCTATTTTTTTGTTTGTTTGTTTACCTGACAGTGCTTCTAGGTTCAGGTGTAGCCATGCTGTGTCCTCATCTCAAATATCTGTCTGTAGATACGCTCATTTCTTGTGGCACCGTCCAGCTCACAATGAATCCTAACATCGACCATAGAAGTTCGGAAGGTCTGTACCTCATTGATGGAGATGTGAAAGGTCACAGGTGTTTTTAACTTTCTAAAGTCAAATGTTACAGCTCATATTACCATGTGTGTGTGTTAAAGAGTTGTTTTTGTCTGGATCAGAGTGCTGCACAAGCATGGAACCTTTCAGAATCAGAATCATAATATCTTTATTGACATTACACCAGGTACAATGTGAGCATGTACGCACATTCATCCTGAAGGGGGACTAGTGTGTGAAGCTGCAGCAGTTAATCCGCACAGCCCTCTCATCCCTTATCAGAATGATAATCTTAGATATGAAAAAGGAGAAAAACCATGATGGTAGATAGTGGTATTACAAAAAAGATCTTTCACATCTTGTCTATTAGGACATATGAGACATCAACAAACTCTACCAACAAGCACAGTTAAGACAAATCACATATGCATTTGAGGTCAAGACAGTGAGATTAGTCCATGAGCCTTGTTCAGATCAGCCACAGTTCTGTTGATGTTACCAGCCAGCACCTCTGATAAGCGCTCACAGAGAGTTCTCCATGGAGGGGGTGGGGGGCGGGGCATGCAATAGATGCAGTTGTTGTTCCTCAGTTGCTCATGTCCCAGGATAAATTTGATAGTCCGCCTTTCCAAGGCTGTTTGGGGAGTCAGATTTGAGATAAGCATGATTATTTTTCACTTCAAGCAGACAAATTACTTTTCTGCAGCCTTGAGTCCAGCTGGACGATCCAATCCAATATGATCCAATTGTAGGAACCTTTCCACTGATCCAAGCTATGAATCTTCTTCCAGATTGAGACCACCACAGCGTTATTTCACCCAAATAAGCAAGGAGGCTGCAAGTGTCATCTGACCATGCCTTTGTCTGATAACATTATAAAAATACACTTTTTCATGCGAGCAGATTTGAGACGGAGCATGATGTAAACATCTTGAGGCCTGTATTTCAACTCTGCTTCAACTTGGGATTTAAAAAATTATCAGCCTCAGTGGCATATTTATTAAAAAAGCTATTGAAAGGGGCGGCCGTGGCGTAGTGGTAATGGCAGTCGTCCCCCGATCGGAAGGTTGGCGGTTCGAATCCCGGTTCCCCACACCATGTGTCGTTGTGTCCTTGGGCAAGACACTTAACCCCGAGTTGCTCCCGGTAGGACTGGAAAGCACCTTGCATGGTAGTCTGCCGCTACCGGTGTATGAATGTGTGTAGCATTCAATGTGTGTAGCGCTTTGAGATTTTCACTAATGAAAAGCGCGTTATAAATTGAATTCATTATTATTATTATTATTATTATTAATATTAAATTATCCTAGCACTCATCACTGGTCATTCAGTAACACAGCTCTGCTGGTCAATCAATGGCTGCAGTCTGCCTACATCAAAATCATCAACTTGGAGCAGTTCTTTTGGAACCACGAACATGATCATTCCAAACACTGGGCTGAGTAGGGGTGGGTACCGGCAGTGGGCAGGCCCTTAACTGGTGCAGTGTGGTGTGGAACCAATGACAGTTGAGACTGTGGCAAAGCACCATATGTCTCAGACAGCCTGGGAACACCTTGGAGTCCTCCCAGACAAGCTGCCTGTTGAGAGAGATGTATGGGCCTCCCTCAACACAACCCAACTCTGGGACAAGTAGAAGATGGACGGATGGATGGATGGATAGATGGATGATGGGATTTTTGCTAGCAGTACAGCAAATCAAAACTGTTGATAATAAACACTCAAATCATTTAATGCTGTCCCTTTTGTTTACCATGCTAATGCTATGCCAAAGCAGTAGCTATTGAAGTGTTTGCCACCTTGGTGAAATTAGCTGTGATGGGATCAACAATCCCATCATTTACCAATGTTTGGTATTGATTATCAAATCAGTAGGTGCTTTGGCATGGATAAATCTTCTCCAATGTCAAACATCTCTTCCAACCAGAGAAAATGAACCTGTTTATGTGAGATATGAGTATGTGTTCAGAAACAACCCTTTCATTTATGTGAATAATGAGGTTTCTTCGTTCAGACTGGGTCAATCTACCTCTGATTTTTGTGTTTGCGCAAGTGTGGACCAAGTTTCTTTCTCATTATTTGAACCTTACCTTTTGTAACTCCATGTATCTACACGCAAATTCACCGATTCTAAGGTAAAATCTCCCTCCAGAATATTTTCCCATCACAGTTTTCTATCTACTTTATTTACTCCAATTGAAAGTGGAAAATTGTGTATGTGTGCAGATGCATTGTGCGATTGCACAGGAGCATGAGGTTATCAGACTGAGCATCTATATTTTATCACATCATTTTATTTGTACCAAGTGTCTTGGACATGTTTCTCCATTTTACATTTCCTGCTGAGGCTCCCTGTGCAGGGGCTGCAGATGGAAATAAGCTAGTGGCTAAATGTAGCACAATGCACAACGTGTCCTTTGAGATTTTATGGTTTTGTGCAGGGTTCTTACAACATGAATAAATATATTGGCTAAATTGCCGTGAAATAGAATTGTATTTGTGCCATAAATGATAACTACTCTTGCTGTGCAAGTAACAGATGTTTTTGAAAGAAAGCAACACCTATAATGGAATATTGACCAACAGTTGTTTTGCTTCCACATTCATCGGGTCAATAAAAGTCAAACTGGGCTCCAATTATAGTAACATACTTGAACTGCTACAAAAAGAAAACATTTTTACTTGCTGTATTATCAATGCCCTGTGTTCTGTTTCACGTCTAAATAATTTTCTTTTGTGTGGAAGCAGTAAAATGAAATAAGGCAGTGGGGGTTTGAGTAGAAGTATGTCATGATCAGTAAATGTATACATCTAATGGAAAATATGAGCTGGCAGTGTTCAATAAAGTACTTTACTGTGGTTTAAAAAAACAGATTTGTTTAAATTCATAAACTTTCTATCTTGTCTGGTTTGAAAATGTATTTATGCTTACATGTTTTCAAATGAAGACTGATAAAGGTGCATTGAAGAGATTTAATAAAAATGTTGCAATGGTATTGTGCTTGTGTAACTGTTGCAGAGTCAGAGTCTTTATCATTCTTAAAATAACAATGAAATGACATCTCCAGCATCTCCTTGTTGAGCAGATCGGGGTTTGAACCAGGGACCTGCTTGCTGAGAGATAGCAGTTCAACCAGTTGCGCCACTGTGCTGCCCAGAAATGTCCATCCATCCATTGTCTTACGCTTATCCGGGGTCGGGTCGCGGGGTAGCAGCTTAAGTAGGGAGGCCCAGACTTCCCTCTCCCCAGTCACTTGGAGCAGCTCCTCCGGGGGAATCCCAAGGCATTCCCAGGCCAGCCGAGAAACATAGTCCCTCCAGCGTGTCCTGGGTCTTCCTCTGGGTCTCCTCCCGGTGGGACATGCCCGGAACACCTCACCAGGGAGGCGTCCAGGAGGCATCCTAACCAGATGCCCGAGCCACCTCAACTGGCTCCTCTCGATGTGGAGAAGCAGCGGCTCTACTCCGAGTCCCTCCCGGATGACTGAGCTTCTCACCCTATCTCTAAGGGAGAGTCCAGACACCCTGCGGAGAAAACTCATTTCAGCCGCTTGTATCCGAGATCTCGTTCTTTCGGTCACAACCCAAAGCTCATGACCATAGATGAGGGTGGGAACGTAGATCGATCGGTAAATTGAGAGCTTTGCCTTTTGACTCAGCTCTCTCTTCACCACGACAGACCGGTACAGCGCCCGCTTCACTGCGGATGCTGCACCTATCGATCTCACGCTCCAGTTTTCCCTCATTCGTGAACAAAACCCCGAGATACTTAAACTCCTCCACTTGGGGCAGGACCTCCTCCCCGACCTGGAGAGGGCACTCTACCCTTTTCCGGCTCAAGACCATGGCCTCGGATTTGGAGGAACTGATCCTCATCCCGGCCGCATCACACTCGGCTGCAAACCGCTCCAGTGAAAGCTGTAGATCACGACCTGATGAAGCCAATAGGACCACATCATCTGCAAAAAGCAGAGAAGCGATCCTAAGGCCACCAAAACGAATCCCCTCAACACCTTGGCTGCGCCTAGAAATTCTGTCCATAAAGTTAGTTATTCGACAATGGCTCTGTTTTGTGTATTTTAGTGGTATTTCAAATGAAAACAGTAATTTATTTGGAGATTCCAACTAAAGTTTTATGCCTTGTTATGATAACTGCTTTTGTTAACTTCTCATTATCAGTTAATAAAACTAGGGAACAAACCACACCAGAGTCTTCTGTTGATGCAGTGGAACTGACTATTTAAGATTTAGCGCCAAGGAACTTGAGACAACTAGAGATAAAAAAATAATTTTACACTTATTATTCTGATTTTATTTAATTAAATGACTTTCTAGCTCGATATATTTTTTAAACTGAATAATTAAGACCGTGCAAAGTGAATTTCAACATTTTCTTCAATAAACATTATAAATGTCATAATTGTAATCTTGTAAATGAGTAAAAAGTCTCAAAATTGTAGCTCAATTAATTTTGGAGTTATAGATCAAACTGTGTATAAAGATATTTCTGTTTCAGGATTTTTTAGGCGTGGTTTAAATGTGTCCGTGTTTCGTCACACGGTAACAAGCCCCACCCCCTGCAGCTCCAGCCGTATAAATGCGTTCTTCGGTGGAGCCGTTCACTCGCTACCGACCGTCTCCCTCCTCTCACTCCTTTTACGCATGGAGGACTGCAGCCGCTCCATTGTGACATTGAGACGCAGGAGGGAGTCAAACAAACCCAGGCGTGCTGCTGGAGCGACCTGCACCTGCACCTCCGCGCACATCCGCGCCCCCCCGCGCGCGTGTGTGTGTGTGTGTGTGAGAGCGATCCGCGTGGAGCTGAAATCCTGCCACGCGCGCCGTGAAACGCCGTGACTCCGCTGACACAGATGAGATAACTTATCAACGTGATTACTCTTTTTAATCACCAACACAGACCCCGCATGCGATGTGACCGGGTCGGACCGGGTGCAGCGAGTCCGCTGCTCATCTTCTAAAATAGCGCTTATTATTAAACACATAACAGCGGAGTTATGTGTCCTCAACTTTAAAAACAAAACCAGAGTTGTTAGTGCACTAAAAACAGTGTAACTCTTGGAAAAATGAGCTGGTGTTACAGCCAGCCAGAACTCGGATAAAAACAGAGCAGGTTTACTGCTGCTCCTGTCTGCCTCTCCACACACAGTCAGCTCAGGGGGCAGGACACGGCGCAGTACTGCGCTGAAACCACGCCCACGCGCTGACACGCCCCCAGCGTTTGAGACCAAGGCAAAATCATGTTTTTTCATGATTTTTGAGACTTAATTTTATAAGGTAAACAATGTTTTTAATCAGTCAGATTTATATGGGTGATTAATAACACATATTTATGCCGTGTGACAAACTCAAAACACAAATTTAATTTTACTTTACACGGTCTTTAAAGTTGTTCCACTGAGGGGAAAAGCCAACTGAAATAAATTATGATGACTTTAGCCTCTAAAAAAGCAGGATAGTTGGCCTTCAGTGTTCACAGACGTTTATAAAGATTGGTAGCTCACTACACTATTTGATGGGAAAATGCTTTTGAGCTTTATCTTCAATACGATTCCATCCATTCTTTATTACAATTTTTATTGGTGTCATTCTTTAGACATGGTGTTTATTTTATAACTCAAAAAGAGATTAAACCGCAAGTTGCCCCATGTATGTGTGACTGTGAGCTGTAATGTGTTTTTAAGTCTTCAGAAACACTAGAAAAACACTGTGAAAATTCTGCCCATTTCCCATTTTTCAAAATAAAAGCAGATATGTATTTAGTACTGATGGGGTTGACATGGTCATGTATTGATCAGTTTCTTCACACTGAGAATAACAAATCATAATCATCTTTAGAAGATGCACACAAAGACACAAAGACTTCTCTGCCCGCCCCACCACCACCACCACCGGCTGGGACCACAGCACAAAAATTTGCATCAATGTTCAATCATTCAGCAGATGCTTTTATCTAAACTGACATGCGAGTGAGGAACAACCTTCAAGCTTTACTAAGACGACTTGTCAGAAGCATTAAGAGCTCACACGTCTGGTTGTTCTGGTGCGGTTATTTCCCCCTGCTGTGATTTCTGGGTAGCAGCAGATGCCTGCACGACTCTGAAGATCCAAAACTAAAAGGATTCAGCGTAGGCGGGAGGAGCCAAAAGGCATATGACTGTCCACCTTAGTCACACACCAACGTTGACGAACAGAGAGAGTAGAGATGCTGAACGTGACATGCTCAGAGGTCACCAAACATACTGCTTGATATCAGATGTCATTGTCTATTAACCATTTAACACACTGACTCACACAAAAACCATAACAACAAGGTGGTTTTCTACAACTGGGAGCTGCTGATTAACATCTCAAAAGCCCAAATAAGACCTCAACTACAGCCCCAAATCCCAAATGAGCTGAAAAGGAGGTGCCGTGGATGCACTGCCGTCTACATGGAGGCTGTGCTCGAGTGCTTACCACAACTTAAACAGCAGGAGGACCGAGATTGTCCCCTGGCACCTGCAATCTGCTGCAAAAAATAGCTATTGCTCGGGGAGGAGTTCTGCCGGCATTCAGGCAGTCCTGCTGCCCAAAAGGACAAGAGGCCTGCAGGGTCTGTGTGGACTAGTGCATTAACAGAATAACCGAGTTTTCGACAGATCGAGTGCTTTGACTTCTTTCGAGGCTTTTTTGTCCACCTCGACTACCCGTAGTGACGTCATCACGTGATAAAAACAGAGCGTGGGGTAGCTTTTAGCTTTTAGTAGACGCTACAAAATGGATTCCTTTGTGCGCACGGATCTATGAAGCTGGTCCAGTCTTGTCAAAAAGGTAAAACAGTTTATAATTTTATAAATTGCGCCACTCATTGAAACATCCTGTTGACGTTCTTTTGCTATGAACACCGTAGTAGATTGTTGTGACAGCAGAGGGCAGTGTTGCAATGCAGGTCCCATATATAACACGGTCGAAACGGCTCCATCTCTCTCGTTTCACAAAGAAAAAGAAACAAATATTCATCTCTCTAGAGCTATTAAAAATCTATAAACACAATCTCTAAAAGTAAACCTAAATTGCACAGCTGCAGGCGGTGGTACGGTGTGGCTGTGGCCCCATTTGTTTTTTAAGTTTCGGTTTTCATCGCCTTATACTTTCACTTTTAATATTATTAATATAACTAATAGTTTTGTTTTTCCTGTGACTTATGTGCAGTATGATAAATGATAGGAGCATAATAAATGCTCCCAATGCTTTGTTGGTCTTTTTTTTCTTTTTGTAAAGACGTTTTTAGGCATTTATATTTATTTATTTATTTTGCATCGTAAGACACTGTGACGTCATCGGCTACTCGAGCGTCGTTCGAGTTTTTTTATGTTAATGTCGAGGTTAAAAATTATGTACTCGTTCAACCCCTAGTGTGGATGGACGTCGGACCGGCATCTGCAGCCAGTTTCTTCAGATCTGCTGTGGGATGGACTGCTACAAGAAATCCTTCCTGAACAAAACCATCAGCATCTATAACACTTCTAATTAAACCAGGATGATGAGCTACAACACTCCTTTTGGGAATAATAAAGTATATTTTTAATTGAATTGAAAAGGAATAGAAGAGACTTTTTCCCATCTTGGATTACAAATGTGTCACTAATTTCCCTGCAAGAGTCTAAGACCAGCCTTTCAGGAAATTTTCTAAATTAGAAAGGTAGACGGAAGGCTTGTCAAAATGAGACTGGAAATAAAAACTAAAATCACATCAGAGTTCAGTTTAGCAGTTATCCAGACAAATGACAATTATGTTCAGTCTCCTAGTTTTTTAATAAGCTACTATACAGACGTAGGATTTTAGTCATCCAAGGCATATTTTAGGTGGTTAAATAGGACATTTTTGGTTTAAACTCATATATTCAAATGTGGCAACTGGATTTTCCCATCATATTTTCCATTTGTGATTTCATTGAGGATTTAAAGGTCTAATTCATTGACAGAATGCATACCGCTTGTCCCCTTTTATGACAGTTTTAATTAAAAATGTTCACCCCGCATCCAGCCACATCTGGTTAGATGTGTTAATACTCTGACTGTGTTCAGGATGATTCGACTACTACCACATAAACTTTATCTCGTTCAAGTTAAAGCAACTCGTTGCAATTTTTGTGTTGGCAAATGTAGTTTAGTAGTGACAACCATCTTTGTTTTATTTGTCCTATGCAGGTTAATACAACATCAGTAATGTAATGAAATGTTCAGGATGAGAAGAACCGATTCAACTCGCTAAAAAAACTATAAATACTCAAGCATGCAATAAAAGTACAAAATAAAGTACCAAAAAGTGAAAAAGCTACACAGTAGTCCCTCGTTTATCGTGGGGGATCCGTACCCTGAAGACCCACAATAAGTGAAAAACCGCAAGTAGGAATAGTAGTACAAGTAGTAAGTCGTAGTTTATTTTAGTGAGTGTGTGTGTGTGTGTGTGTGTGTGTGTGTGTGTGTGTGTGTGTG